>LKNJ01006024.1:0-27484 GCA_002120245.1 Maccullochella peelii | reverse complement strand
GTGCTTCCACAAACTTAGTGGACAACGAGAACAACGGAGGACCCTCGAACATCGCTGCCGAGATAACTCGCCCTGCACACCGCTGTGTTTCAGCAGGCTTCCCCTCACTGGAAAACCGCGATGTGGAGCTGGGCTCAAGCGGCAGTTCTGGTCCCTCCTCGGAAGGTTGCATCGGACCGATCGGCAAAAGTAGGCAAACACTCAACTGCTGCTGCTGTGTTAAAGAGTTGGTGTCGGATAAGAACTCAGAATATTAGATTTAGATCTTAGAGAAAGAAACTAATAAACTAGTGTTCATTCGTTCTTTAACCTAAGTCACATATTCCCATTACTATCGCCAAAGATTAGTCGTTCTTGAAATTGCTATTCAAACAACCTTTTCTTTTATTTTGATTTTATTCCACATCATATCATTACACATTGTCTCGTATATTCACACTATTGACCTGTTAAGAAACATTTAGCTATAAATAAATGTTCATATTTATCACCAAGTTTGGTCTGTGGACGTTTCTTCAACGTAGAGATCAAGGATCAATGTGTTGAGAATTCACCATTCAGGTAATAAGACTGATCAATTTAATTATTTTTATTTTCCTTCAATTGAAGGTGGTACCCCGAATTCTGTAACATAACAATAACGTGATTCCCCTACATTCAAATAAGTATGAAGTGAAGCATTTCTTTTCCACCTGTGTAGAAAGGCCAACTTTATGCATGACTAAAAGAAAACTGGTGAATGTTCTCCTAAATCACTCGTATGTGCCACTTCAAAACAGATTTGTTCGTACGAGAGGTTCTTACATGAGGACCAATGTGTTCTGATAATTTTCAAGCCCCAGATGCTCCTGAAAGTTGCTCTACACATAAATAACAATATCAACCCTAAACTCAAGACAGAAAAGGAAAAAATACCAAATCTGCAGCGTTTAAAGCCTGAATGCAAGGATTCATTCCAGCAACTCTCAGTTTCTTCCATGTCACTTTAATGGCCCTTCAAGAGGCCGACCAGCTTTATGCCTGACGCCAATTTCACCCTGTCTGCTTCCTGTTGTCGCCTTTTCTAACTTTACACACATTTACACCATCTCTTATATTCACATTTGTCAAAAAGCCACACACACAAACGCAGACATACCCACAGATACACTCGTACAATCACACAACGAGCTTCTGCGATTTTCAAATGAGACACACATGAACACACAGCGCCTTAACCAACACCCACTTTAGTCTTCCTTTAACCTTTATCTGAATCCTCATTATTTGGCAGGCAAGCATGCACTTTCCCTCAAGGCTTCCACATAACAAGAAAGACACCTCAGTACAGTAATGATCAAATGCAGCAGCCTTTAATTAAGGTGTGGATGTTACTAATGTCTGTGAAGATTCAAGGTGTGCTTGACCTCAGTTTGCACAAGAGTTAGAAGAATTTGTATTTGTTTTTCATGTGTTTGAGTTAATGAAGGGAGAAAAACATTTAAAACATTCTGTCTGGATACTGCTCCCCCAGGCTGCTTTTTCCTCTGATCATTATAATCACATCGACTATTAGTTAACACTTTAATTGTTTCTTACATTGTCAGCAAGAGTATTAAAATCAGTAGCTCCCTATTTATGAGCTTACGTGCTGCTTTCAAGCCCCTCAGGCTCATTAAAAGATGAAGCATTTGACTGCTGCTGTTAGGTTTTTTTTTACTTCACACAATGAGCATGGGAGGCTTTCAGATTTCACTGAGTGTTGATTGTGCTGCTTGTTAGTTTGTTTTGAAGTCAGGGTTAATGGGCGAACCATTCTGTCTCACACTGGTCCTGTTGACATCCTCCACTGACCAAAGACTGAGATAACAAGACTCTGGAGGAGAGAAAGACAGACAGAGACAGGAAGAAAGAGAGACTAGCTTTGAAGAATCAGAGCATTCATACTTCAGTCTTTTTAATATGGGTCTGATATTGAGATTGACACTGTCTGTTGTTTTATGAGGCTTCTGTAAGTGATGATGGCACATGCTGTTACGTGGATGCAGGAGAAGGACCCAAGCGCAGACAGACACGGAGGCTCAAGCTGTGTGCAGTTTTAGCCTATTTTAGCCCATTATTTTGATTCTCCACCAGCACTTAGATTACATGCAGTCTTACCACTCAACTTATTCTCAGCACCCCAGCATGTACAACCACAGGCAACCAAATAAGCTCAGACATACACAGTTCTGTCCTCCCACATTAAGCAAATTGAGGAGTACAGTGTTGCACATGGCTTCAGCTCAGCCAACTTTGACCTCAGACACCTGGCAGACAGCCAAAGGTGGGCATAAACACAGACCACTACCACCCCAGATATCACAACTGGAAAACAGGTTTGAACCATTAATAAATCTCCATGAGACAGAAGTGGAGATGGCTGCTGATAAGTTTGGAAATGAAAGTATTATGAAGAGTGCCAGCCGACAGAAAAAGGTGGAGCACAGGGGAAAAACTCATCTAGAGATGATTCAATTCTAATTGCACCGCTATCAGAAACATAAGGAGTAAGACGGCATAGCAGTGATTAAAACGCTGCATTCCAGTCTGTGACATAAAAGAATATTCCTCAACTGATAAAAAACACCCCAAACTTAATCATATTACATGTAGCGGCCAAAGATGTTTGCAGAGATCAATCAGAAGTGCTAAGCAGGATTTCACTGTCTGGACAAACTGGAAGCCCAGTTTTTTATTAGTGGACCACTGCCATCAGTCAACAGAGGGATCAACAGGTTCAGCAGACTCTTATCACTGAGTGCATGGCTCAGACTGGCGGTCAGAAAAGGATCAACTATACTGATAACTTCAATCTGTTCTGGGGATGTAGGCATCTTTTCAGGGCAGAATGGCTTCCACCCAAACAGATCTGGAGTAAAAGTACTGATGGATCACCATCGGCCAGGCCATGTTCCCAGTTTCGCCTTCCTGCTTTGTGTGCCCTCGCTTATTTGACTACATGTTGCCAAACTCAGCCTTTTACCTTTTGCCAAGCAAACGATTGGTTGTATTCAACTGCTCGTCCTCTGTGTGCAGACCCCGTTACACAGGCTTTCTCTTCCACACATTCCACTTGGGTTTCAGTCAATGATCTTGTGGATAATTTTAGTTCTAAAATTACAAATATTATTGATGCCATTGCCCCCACTAAGGTAAAGATGATCAACCCTGCTGTGTCAGTCGCCCCTGAACTTGTATCCACTAAATCATGCAATGAATTTGCCTCCTTTTTCACTGACAAAATTTTAAAAATCAGACAAGCTGCCAGTTCCTCCATATCAGGTAAAGGGTCTGTATTGTCCTTGCATCCACTTAAAACCAATTCACTTAGCATGCCAAAATTTGATCCTTTCAACCATATCTTCTGCTGCCTTGATCTTCTGCATACAGGCTTCTTCAAAAACGATTTTAAGTGCATGGCATGCTCCCACTAGGTCAGAGTATGGAAAATAGCCAAATATCGTATCTAATTTATGCAGACGACACAGATTTATATAACAATATCACCAGGTGACTATGGTCCCAAACAATAACTGAGTAAGTGCATCAAACAAATCAAATACTGGATGTGCCAAAATTGTCCACAATTAAACAAAGAAAAAAATGAAATGCCTTGAAATGACATGCCTTTGTGCTTCGTGTAAAGCACTTGAATTGAATTGCCTTGTTGTTGAAAGGTGCTAGACAAATGAATTTGCCTTGCTTTGCCTAGCCTAATGTTGCAGACACTGGAGGACTTTTGTCTTGATGTCACTCCCCAAAACATTTGAGGGGAAAAACAACATACCCAAACCTGTGAACACTGATACAATTGCAGATTCTGCTGGACTCACTACTGGCTGAAGCACTGACTGGGCATGTGCAGAGGCTGCTCTGTAGGCCTGTCAAGGATCTGCTGCCCCAGATCGCCACTGTGTCAAATGAGGGACAGGTGCAGCAGACAGTCTCTGGACAAGGGGCGAGGAGTCAGGCTTTTAATTACAGCCATATGGGTTATGTTGATCCTTTTCAGGACATACATTTAAAGCTTGGAGTACAGTATTGCATTATGTGCTACAATATATGTGTTTTTTGTGTACTGCCATCAGCCATTATTATAGCACAGCAACCTTCTACTTTTTTTAAGGACTTTGTCTGCATGTTCAAGAGAATCTGGAAGGTACCTCTTATTAAGGAAGAAGATGTAATGACTTGTTCCTTTTTTTGTTCCAGCTGTTCCCATCCAGAAAGCTTTCTGACACAAGCTCACTTTTTAAAAACACGTATAGGCTTTTGACATCCCATTTGTCTTCACGCCAGCAGTAAAACCATGAAGACATGTGATGACAGGACTGCTTATCTGTCAGATTGAACTCCAGCTGCGATGGGACAGTGAGCTGCTATTTGAGCTGGCAGCACTATGCCTCCACACTTCATGTGTCGTTATTGCTGTACTGTAATTTCCACACCTGCTTCTCTCACAGAAACCAGGAATAAGTTTATGAGTAACCCCTTATTTTTCCATATGGATTAGGAAGCAACAAAAACTTGGGACCGCAGAGAGGTACAATTCAGTTTACATTTGTGCTGGACATTTTAGGTGTGTTCACTTTTGTTTTCACTTCCAAATAAGTCGTTAAACTCATATCTAATCACATGCCCAAACTCAGATCCTAAATATATGTATGCAAGACATAACACATGTGCGCGCACACACACACAGCTACACTGCATGATGAAACATTATTTCAACAACAAACCGCTGAATGGGAAACTGCAGTTTACAAAAAAAAGATGAATAAAGGAAAAGAACAAACCATTGGATTTTTTTAACCAGCTGTCAGTGATATATTTACACCTCAATGAGCTTTGATAATAGAGCATTATCTACATAAAACAGCAGTGTTGAATGTCAGGTTTTGGTGCCAGTCCTTCACAATCACAGAAAAATTGCTTCTTTGCTTCTTTCAATAACTGTCATTTTGCACCAATGTTTAACAATCATCATCACAACACACTTGTTAAAAGCACTTTAAAAAGACATTTGACTTGATTTCACTTTACTGAACCAGACAAAGCCAGAGTAGTGAAGGCTAATTTTGTGTGACTCCTTTTTGAATAAAAACTGGAGCAAAATAAACTGACAACATTTCATCAGTGCATGAGTTGCTTACAGGTTTTTTTATACCTGCATGATCATAATCAAATAGGTGTCACGGGTAGCAGACACTAGGGCAGGAAAACAAGAGACACGACTTCAAAATAATACTAGAAACTACACACAGACATAACCGAAACTACACCCAGTCCATGGATTGTGACAATAGGCTCTTATTTGATTCACCTGCGGCTTATTTGAGTCCTGAGTATCCATGCTAGCAGCTGCGGCAGCAGCAGGATTATCTGGGTGTTAATTGTCCATTATCTGTGCTGCTCCTCATCTTCAACATGTAGACTTTACAATACTGATTAGCAGAATATAAAAAGCTTAATTTTTGAGACCCCACCAAAAAACAGATTTTGAGTTTTTTTGAGTGGTCCTAGGTGTTAATTGAAGGATCCAAAACCCCCTGAGATCCTTCAAGGTATGCACATTTTACATGTGCAATGGACTACACTTATATAGCGCTTTTCAACTTTAACAGTTCCAAAGCGCTTTAACAGATTGGTCTCATTCACTCACACACACACACCGATGGCGACAGAGCTGCAAGGTGCTGGCCTCCATCGGGAGCAACTTAGGGTTCAGTGTCTTGCCCAAGGACACTTTGATACGTGGGCAGGAGGAGCCGGGGATCGAACCGGCAACCCTGGGATTAATGGACAACCCACTCGACCTCCTAAGAGGGTGGAAATGAGCCCAGAGAGGAATGATTTTGTGCCAGCGCAGAGCCTCAGCCTTTACCAGATCACCAGACCATGGAGGTGATTATGTCCGAAATATAACAGGGCGTGTTTCCCATGCCGCAGGGTTTCCACACCTTGAGTGTTTAGAGGAAAACTGAAGAAACCTTATTTGTTAGCAGTAAACATGTCCTCTGCTACTCTCTTTGCCCAGTATAGTGCCTTTCTGTCAGTGAACAGTGCCTCTGTCAGCCACCAGAAGATCAACTGTTGCTGAAAATGGTTTGAAAGATGCCTTTAAAGAGAAAAAAAATCAATCCTTAAATAATCTTACAGTGTTAAATATCATCAATCTGTGATCACCAGCGCATAAGCAGAGGTCCGCCAACTTACCTCACCAACTTAGATTTCAGTTTAATTTAGATGTTATAATGTTAAGTTTTTAATTTAATTTAATCGGTTTGCATAGCTGTTTCATTTCTCACCAGAGCTAAATATATCGCTAAGACTTATTTAATTTAGTATTTAAATTAGGAAGGACATTCACAATTTAAGGCTCTTCCTGTTTCCTACATTTCCCAGAGTGTCTTTTTACCATAATCTGCTAACAGAGAGCCATCATCACTCTTTTTCCTCTCATATTTCCTCTCTCTCTTTTCACAGTCACACGTGGACATAAGTGCAAATACAACATATAAAAAGAATTGTCAATTTGCTTTTGCATGCAGGGGCCCTTAGTCTCCCTCTGATTTAATGTTTAGATTTCTGCTGCTTTAGAAATGTGTGTGTGGGTGTATGAACGTGTGTATGTGTGCATGAATGTACTTGTGCGTGTGCTAAAAAGGCACTTTGCACAGTAATCAGTCTCCCTGTATTTCATGAACGCACACACTCGACTGTATTTATGTGGCAGCTGGCTTTGTTATTTAATGTCTCAGTTGCATCAGCCAACAGCTTGATTAATAATTAATGGACTCAATGCAATTACTCCTGCCATTTGTATTTATATTGTTTCACTCGTAGAGATTAAGAGTTTAAGCAGATTTCAATCTCTTCGATTGCATCCTCTCCCATGTGAGGTAATTATTTCTGCATTGTGTCAAAGTACTGTAGATCTCCTGCAAGTCATTTCTGCAGTGTAAAACAATTTGTAGAGGTAAATGACTGTATCTGCGCTTTCTTGTTTAGTAGCTCAAAAGAAAGATAACACAGGAGGCGTGTGCACTTGCGTGCATGGGCAAAGGCTGCCTTACATTGTTGCAGAATTGATATTCTCCTCACAGGGCCATCAAGCATGAAATAGAAGAGTGCATTTTCATTGTGTAAACTTGCAGTTCTCAGCAGCACACATTTGGCCATTCAAGGAAGAAAATTCTGTGTGAAAGAGCTCGATTGAAAACCAGGAAATGAATAGAATTGAATCTTAAATCCATTTCATTCTTTTAATGTGGAATCTGAATAGAATAAGACTGACAGAAGGGAGAGTGGCCTTCACAGAGCCCTGTATGTGTGTGTACTATCAATCACATTGTGGAGACATACACCTATTCACACATTATGGGGACTCCTGCCATTTGGGTCAAAACTACAAAACATGGGTCCCCACAAGGTAAATTTCAGGGGTAAACTATTGCAGTTTTCAGTTCACTTGAGTGTTAATTCACTCCCCTACATGTGACATCAAAAATGTCTCATGTACTGCCTATTCTGTGACAATATATATGTAGACATGACAAGACAAAGTCAATAACAAATTAAATGTATTGTTACATATAAATTTCATGCAAATTGTTAATAAATTTGGGCATTTACATACATTCACAAGGGAATTTCATGCTTCAGAGGTGCAAGCTGGTTCAGCAACAATAGACCAGTGAGGAAAGATTGCGTTGAGTAGAGAAGAGTTGCGAGTCCGACACTTGCTGTATATATATGTATATACTCTGTACTGTGGGTCTACTGATGAAGCAAGCAGACATATGGATCACTATCTGGTGGACACTTTTCCTCCTGAGTGTTTTCACAACAACAGTGTGATTGTATCCAATGGTAGTATTGGAAGTGGGAATCGAAACCCATTCAAATGTGTGGGAATTAAATCTGACAGTGCAGGTAAAGTCCACACACCAGAGTTAATTCAATACTTAAAGTCATTTTGAACTGCCAATCTAGAGCTGTATCTGATTGGACAAACAAGTCTCTTATTACAATTTGTAATTAAAAAAATATACACTCTTTACGATTTGTTGTGGTGCTTTTTTGACTTAACACATTTTATCAATTGACTGTGTGGGCTGACTGGGTGGTTTGTATGTGACAATACACAATGAGGTGTCCTAATATATTGAGTGAACATAATGAGATGGAGATGTTGCCATGAAATCAGTCATTTTTGCTATAGGTTTTAGTTTTAGTCTGTCTACCGCTTCGGTCCAAACTGAAATACTTCAACAATTATTGGATGGATGCCATGAAATTTTGTGTAGACATTTATGCTCCCCACAGGAGATCCCCTGACTTTCCATCTAGCGCCATCAATAATTAATGACCAAATACACACTTGATGCTTATCTGATATTAGCATGTTATATGCTAAGCTAGCTATAACTAAGATGGTGACCATAGTAAATATTACCTGCTAAACATCAGGCAATTACTTGCGATTTATGCAGTTTATGACCACGCTAACCTCTTATAACCACCCCTCATAATACTGATCTTCCAATAAGTTCCCAGTCAATTTGGTATGTTTTCTATGGGTCTGTGCATGCATCTCACAATGATGGGGGTGACTTCAATTACAGTCAACAGATGGAAACCAGTCTACCAACTTTAATGTAAGTCATCCCCTAACTGTCAAAGTAAATTTTGTTATTTTATCCTTTACGCCTGACAATGCTTCATCTGCCTTATGAGTTGGGAAGAACATATCCTTCCCTCCAGCGAGTTCCTATATCCAGTTTATTTTGAGTGAGTGGCTGACATGTTGGAGCTCCCTCTGACAGACCGACTGTGATAAATTGCCCTGGATTAGTGCTAGAATAGATCATACTTACAGTAGATCAAACCTGGTGGAAGTACATAGCACAATATACTCGGATTAACTGACAAGAATCAAAATTCTCCCTGTTAACGGTCTTTAACCACAATGCCTCTGTGCCAATCACATTTCCTGTGTGGTGTAATAGCTGGCCTTTTACCATGCCTACTACTTTTGAAGTCTGTCTGGCAGCAGCTCAGTGATGTTTACTGAACCACAGGGAGTTCATGTTGGCTGTATATAACTTTCTTTTGTTATCAATACTTGTGTTAATCAAAAGTTATGGGTATGGACTCTATAGAAATCAGCTGCAGGCTTGACATTGGCCCCTGGTGTTTTCTGATGTTATTGATTTTTTTTATTGACTCTTCATGGCCTGGCTCCATGCTATAGTTCTCACATTTTAGTCCTATATGAGCCTGTACAGAGTTTGAGATTCTCAGGTAGAAGTTTCTTCTTAATTTAACTTGAGGTGATTTTTCATTTGTTCTACTGGACTACTACTACTTTGGTTTACCTTACTTTACCCGTAGGTTTTGCTTCGGATTTGCTTCATCATAATTGTTCGTTTAAAATATCTCAACAATTATTAGATGGATTATCATTAAAACTTGTACAGACATTGACAGTCTCCACAGGGTGAAGCCTACTCAATTTGATGATCCTCTGAATCTGAAGCTAGCGCCACCATGAGGGTGACACTTGTGGTTTTGGGTGAAATGTCTTGGCAACTATTCAATGGATTGCCATGTCACTTGGTACACACATCCATGTCCACCACAGAATCAATTGTAGTAACTTTGGTGATCCTCTGAATTTTCGTCTTGCGCTTTCATCAGGACAAAATCTTTATGACAAATTTTCAACAGCTGTGTCATGAATTGATGAGCCACCAGGATGTAATTTGGTGCACCTGCTATCTAAAGTGTCAGATGAGCCACACATTAGGCCAACAAACAAGCAAACCTGTTAGCATTGATAACCTTTTTCTGTCATATCTAATTGTTGGTTTTCACTTCAGAAAACTGGTGTATGTCATCATTTTGTTTTAAGAATTATACATAGATTGATATTTTAAAGTAGATTATAATAAGTTTGTTTTTTGTCTTCCATAAGTTTTGCATGTGTTTGTGGCCTATGTTTAATACATGTTTTGGCCTAAAAAGCAATAAAAAGCTTGACAAAATGTAATTAAAACAAAACTCAATTGTCTCAAGACTAGGACAAAATCTAAAATAGCTACCTTCCACTGAGTCACATTTTTCCTCATAATATCCATGTGAACCTTGAACCCACCTGAAACCCGCTGGGAGGAGAAATGAGATAAATGAAAGATAGCCTAAGTAGAGAGGCAGGAGGTATTTTTAAAACGAAATCCCACTCAAACACAGTATAATCCATATCTGCCATGTTTTGGAGCCTGAAGCTCCTCAGTGATTACTTCTGCTTCCCTCAGGGTGGACAGTAAAACATGACATATAAGGAAGGGAATCAATCACCAAAGGCTTCCTCTTAGGTCGTATTTCTCTCTGATAAGAAAGAAGTTGAATAGGTAGAAAATTGAAAAGGCCAAGGACACAGGAGGCAGCACATTCTCATAATAAATGTACAAATAAGCATGACTTATGTAATGCAGATTAAATGTTGTGAACATGAATTTGCTTTAATATTATGTTCTTCCACTGCAAAAGTTATGAGACAACAAAGAAATCAAAATGTTTTTTGTTTGTAAGGCAAGAATGTGTCTGGTTCAGGTAAAGATTGAGTTACTGTATTATTTGTAATCAGTGATTTGAATCAGCGAAATGATTTGTGGTTTCCACCTCTAATTTGATCAAGTTTTAATATAAAAAATGAACAGTGGCGCTTTGAACTCTCTATTATGTATTTATTTGCATAATCTATAGTACAGAGTAGTACAGACTTTAACCATCATGAAATTTGGGGCTCCAGGCTCCTCAAAGACTTGGTAAGTAAACTTTCTCTGTTTCCTCTTATAAGAAATAACTTAATCAATAACTACTTCATCAATCAATTATTGATGAACATTAAAAATCCAAAGAAATTGTGAGTCATGCAAACCACTGGAAGCTGATTTCTTTGTCTTGTGTTGCAGCATGAACATTACAGAGAATAATGCAAAACAGCTCCTGTGTGCATTGGTATTCTTACATATGCAGCTTAATCAATTTGGCGTCAATGCACGACTTCGGACCCTTACATAATAAATCAGGGGACAAGTGCAATATTATCACTAGGATTTAAGAGGAGGGAGGAAGAGGAGATTTATCATAAAGTGTGCTTCTGAACCACTGTGTGATGCATAATTTCCTGCTCACATTTCCATTTCCCAGGGTGTTAAATAATGCACTAAAAGTATATGGAGAGAGGAGGCAAAATGAATGAAACCATATACTGTATGTGTGTGCGTGTACCTCTGTGCCCTGCAGCTCCAGGGGAGATCACCTTTTTTCCATATATTAAAAAGATTGAAGTGAAGGATTGCTGGTTGAAGGTATTCAGTGAAATATTATGAAAATAGTTAGCATCCTGCTTACAAATCTTATTATGTCTTTTATCATATTATTTAGGATCTGATGTTTAAATGGAACATAGAGTAACGTCATATTCATCATCCCTATGTGATATGTGTTTAGAACTTTATCAAGGTTTCTGATCGTCCTTGGAGTAAAAGATTCTGGAGGGGTCATGGGAGTTTGCTCAAAAAGTCTGCATGTACTTTGTTTACTTGGAGAAGCCTTGTGACCATGCCCCTCACACTGTTTTGTGTTGGACTCCACCAAGGCTGTCCCTTGACGCCAATTCCGTTTGTGATTTTCATGGCCAGAATCTATCAAATCCCTATTGTTTGAATCTGAGAACATCCAGGATAGCGTCTTTGCTTTTGCAGATGATGTAGCGTTGGCCTCATTGAAGTGTGACCTCCAGCGAACACTGGGGCAGTGTGATAGGAGTATGTTCTGCACACATAGCGTGTGAGGCCATGGAAAACACTGAATTACCACCCTCTGGGTTAGAAATCAGTTACTGCACCAAGTAATTTGCGATCTTATTCATGAGTGAGTGCAAGATGGAGTGTGAGAGTGACAAGCGACAGGCTCCTGATCCCACCCTTCCATGCAGGTACCCGAGCCAAACAGTAGGTGTCAATGGTGCAGCAACAAGGACACAGTCCCTTACTGGCTTCCCATCTACGACCATGATCAGTTGTATTTGTTAGAACATATGACCAAGCTGGAGATCGTGTGAGATCACATGTGGGAAAAAGTATCTGTACTTGGTTTTTGGTTGGGTGTAAAAAAAAGTCCTTTTAGTAGCTTTTTATTTTCTGGTTTGAAGTATAAAGACAGCACCCCAAGTCTTTTGCCATTTTCCAACCAACTGTAGTGCTTGAATTTCCCCAGATCCCCATGAGCTCGATGAGTTGGACATAGTAGATCATGTGAGATTTAACACAATGCAGAGTGTCTCTATAAAAGACAGTGAGCTCTTCATATCCTCAAACACAGTAAACAAGAGCAGTTCTCAGGAGAAGCATTATTGTCATCCTGAGCCACAGTAAACAGTAGACAGTATGGGAACAAATTAATAAAAACTGATTAATGAGGTGCCTTAAAGGAAATCACTCACTTCACTGTACATAAAAACAGTCCATAAAAGCACTGAAATATGTGTCTCAAATACATGTATTAAAACACTGCCTGTTTGGCTGTATACAAACACACACCACACTAGCATCATCCTCCTGATGAAATTTTAAAAAATCCAATTAGCTTCAAATTACAGTGGATCCATTATGGAATCCTAAGATTGTCTTTCCAAGGTGGTGGATGAATTCCCAGATGCCTTTGCACACCACCAAGGACTGAAGCTGCTCATTCATTCCCCAAACAAAATATTCCACTGCCCTTGTGAACTCCATCACATCCTCCCAAACTTCCAGTGCTCGGCTAGGAAGGTTTGAAGCTGCTTTTCTGCAGCACAGGCATTTAAAAAAAAGCTTAGGAAGATTATTCTGAGATGGATGATTCACAAGGGTTTTTGTAAAGTTTATTTTAAACCTATCCTGTCCTACTACCGGTGAATGATGAGTTTACACATTAAGAGGGACACCATAGCACTGCGCTGTGTAAACGGCTACTCAGATCAGTTTACTTATTTCTTTCAGTCATGTTTTGTAATGTTCTTCACAATTTCTCCACAACGTAGACAAAACAAGTCACATTATTGATACATTTGCATTGATCCTGATCAGTGGATACCAATACATTTAAGTTCTGGTTACAATGTACCAAACACTGATGTCCTTATGATGTAAACTGCATTTATTTGGAATTAAAAGGAATTTGGTTTGTGCCTGAATTAAACCTTTTTTAATGTGCCTAAATATAACCTCAATCCAAAGACCCAACTTGACAGTGAAGCAATAGTCTGCTGATAGTAATCTCAAACTGGGAACAAACTGCAATGTTACTGAAACCTACAAAAACCCAACACCCCACACATAATGACTGATTTCCACCAACATACAAGCATTGTTTAGTGTTCACAGTCACAAAAAAGCACATACAGAATGACTGCATAAACACAGAGGACAATACACTGGATGACAGGTTAGATACAGTTGTGTCGCCACGGAGACCCCAAAATCCCACAAGAACACAAATTCCTGTACCTGTATCAAAGGTTTGTCTAAAGCAGTTCCTTTATGCTAAGTTTAGTTGGAGGAGAGCACTCACACTGCATGCACAGATCAAATTTAAAAGCTGTTCTGTGGAGATCAATCCTGTTCAGATAATCAAATCCCTGTTGTTTGCTCATTTTTTAAATATAATTTCTTACTAACAGAAAAAAGTCTCTGAATTATGCATAAGCTTAAAAGTGAGATAAGGCGGCGTGTTGAGAAGAGGAAGAGGAAGGGAAAGAGTCGTAGGAGGGTAAGATATTTATTGCCCTCCAGAATTGACACCCTTGGTGAAGATGAGCCAAAAAGCTGTAAAAGTAATGAGCTAATCTTTACCAAGGCCACCAATATCTCTGGAGGGCACAGTAAAACCACAGTAACATGCTGAATTGAAGCTGTGCTGTCATGGATATTATTCATTTGCTCAGTAGGAATCATTTTCAGCCCTGGCAGGCATGCAAGAGGGTAGAGGAGGGGTGAGAAAGGGTGTGTGAATAGGAGAGTGAAAGACTAAAAAGACAGAGAACATGTGTGTGTTTTCATTATTAACATTGTTTTACCACTGTAGCTTGCTTTGGTAACACGTCAAATGCCAGGCCAGTAAAAGCCGCTGAACTGAGCTGAATCGATAAACAGAATAAGAGAGGGGAGAGGGCAAGCAGTGACTGAAGTATAAAGGGCTGTTTTGCTAAGGGCAGCTCCAGCTGTTCTCTGAGCTTTGAGATGTTGCAGAGCCTCAAGCAGCAATCACACTGCAAGCTAGGGAAAGAATGTACAGTGCTTCATGGGTTCATGGCAACAGCTTGCCTCATAGGTCCTGGGAGTGTTGTGGTGCAAAATGTGAGAGTGAAGTTGCACTAATCATCATTTTTAAAATCTACCTTTTGGATATCGAATAGGCTACTCACTGCATGTAGGTTTGAAAAGAAGCTCTGAAACGTTTGTAGGTTGCTCCTGTGTGGAGGACGGCCGCTGCAGTCAGCTTGGATTAACAGCAGTTATAATGGATTTCATTGGTGACCCAGGGTGATGTCAGAGCATATCAAAATGTCCAGGGGTGTGACATTCAACTAATTCTGTCTTTTCCCTAGTCTGCAACCCAGGGGGCAGCACGAATCTCTCAGTGGGTGTCTGCACACCACCTGAAGCTCAGCCTCGACAAGACCAAGCTGCTTTTCCCTCCAGGGAGGGCATCTCCTGTCCATGACCTGCATTAACAGTGAGAACTCTGTGGTGTCCCCGGCTCGGACTGCAAGGAACCTGGGTGTGACTCTGGAAGACCAGCTGTTTGTCACTGCAACAACCCGCTACTGCAGATTTTATCCTACATGCCTGTTCCTATATTATATATAGCTATTCAAAAACAAGACAAAGAATCTAGAGGCATGCTAACACACGAGGGGTTAGAGGGTCACCAAAGTTATGGGAATATTTCAGTCCAGACCAAAGCCTGGAAAAAAAAGATTTTCAGTGGAGCAATAATTTAAAGCACAGTATTACACCTACCAACCAACTGATTATCTATTTATGCTACAGTTTAACACAGAGCGCTAATATGCTCTCAGTTGCACACCACTTTGCTAATGCATTGTACAAACTAGGTGTTCTTCTTTAAAGGAATCCTCTTTCTTCTGTCCATGTCTCTCATCGTCCCCCCTCCCCAATCCTTTCATTCTCACTCTTTCCTTACATCTGCACCCTCTCTCTCCTATCTGCTTCACCCCTTCCCTCCTTTCATTAGCTGAGCAGGAAATGGGCCCTCTACTCCCCAGGGGAAGCTATTTAAACAGAATAATATGCCTTAACTCACCTCTTTTCTCTCTCTTCAGATGTCTCCCTCCCTCCAGCACTTCCTCTTTCTCTCCTTTACAGGTGATAAATGATTAGTTAGTAGATGATGATGATGTTCATCATAACAATGTTAACAATGACCTTACTGAGAAGATGCAAAGCTTCAACATGTATTTGTACTATAGCAGATGCTATTGAAGCTGTGTTCCTTAGGGGGAACAGCTCTGTCTCCAAAATAAAGAGAAATTATAATAATCACCACTTTGTGTGCAAGAGACCAAACAAAGAAAAGGGCCAATTTCTGCAAGGCGTTTGAGTATATCATTAAAAAATGCCAAGTAACAATTTGTAATGACAGGCATTTCTTTTAGAGCAATTATAAAAAATGCATTGTGGGAGTGCGCTGCAGTAGCCTTGACTCTGCCGCAGTGGATACAGATGGCATGCCTGCATATGTAAACAGCACCTCGTACCCTGCGGCCCCATAAACACATAAACACAGCTCCACTAAGAAACACAAAAGGTAATGAGTTAGCAGACTGCGTGCGAACCAGCCACAGACAAATCAAGGCGGAGGTAATGATGCTGAACGCTCATCCTGAGTCCCCCCCCCCCCCCTACAATAATTAATTAAGTAATGTAGTTGTGAATATGAACATGACACAGAGGCGCATGTACACACAGCTGCATGCATAGGGGGTGATAGTTGACTACCCCTGTCCTTTTTTGAGTGCCAGAGTCCTTTTTTTTTTAACTTGTGAAACTATTTAATCAGGATGTTCAATGCCAACATTTTAAAAGGAATTTCTTACTACAATATCTGAACATGGCAACAACAGTATAGTTATGCTTAAAGAAAGACTGTGGTTATGGCAAAATCAACTCTGGTTAAGGTATGGTAGAGATTAGACATCTGCCAAACTTGGTAGAGGAAATCAAGTGGAATGAAGAGCAGTTATTGGTCAGCAGATATGAGGGGTCTGAAGGTGGAACAGGTGGAGTTATGGCCTGGTGCCAGTCCATGAAGTACTTAATCTTAAAACCGATCCGTAAAATCTGTAACTGGTAACCAGTATAGAGAGGCGAGTACAGGGGTAAAGTTATGCTGCTTCCTGCATTGACACTGAACATTTGCACTAGGAATAAATTGTGCACTGCAGACTTGTCCAATACTGGGCTAATGTGCATTACAAGGACACTTCCATGCTTCAATTTTGCCCTAATGGTGCACTCTGCATTCAAGTCTCACATTTCAGAAGTCTGTTTTTGAGCCCTTTGATTTTGCTTCTGTAACAGCCACCACTCTTTCCATAAGATTTTGGAACCTGGCTGCAGGGATTTGCTCCCATTTAGTCACAAGAGCATAAGCGAGATTGGCCAAGGATGATTAGGCCATGGATCGCAGTCAACGTTTCAATTCATCCCAAAGGATCAGCAGGATCAGAGGTCAGGGCTCTGTGCAGACCAGTCAAGTTCGTCCACAGCAAACTGGGGAAACCATTTCTTTATGGACCTGGCTTTGTGCATGGGGGCACTGTCAAGTTGAAACAGGAAAGAGTTAAACACACAAAGCCACATCATCATATGCTGTAGTAACAACCATGACGAAAGCCCAAGACCAAAAGTATGGACGAGCATGTGCACATACGTTTGCCATAGAATGTAACATTTACATGTGAAAATTCAATAAATCACCCCACCACTTAGGGTGCTTAGGGCCAAAAAGGGTGCTACTGATGAATAACATACATAGAGGACAGAACATCTCTCGACAGAGATATAGCTGAATAGTTGATCTGACCTTTTGAATATTTGTAGTGGCAGGGGGGGAAGACTCTCTCTCACACACACACACCTCACCATTACCTCCCCTGCCTCTTTCTTCTTCCACCCCCTCTCACCTTCCTTCACCTAAGTAATCATTAGCTGTGGCCAGCCAGACATCAGACAAGGCAGGTTTCATTAAGATTGGTGCATACTCCCTCTCCCTCCTTCCACCTCACCCCATCTCCCCCTTCGTCTTCGTCTCACCTAACTAAGCCTCATCATTAGCTGTAGCCTGTCAGACATCAGACAGAACCAGCTTCGTTAAGACTGGAGATTGGCATTTGCTGTCCGCGGGTCATCGCTCCTTTTCTATCTCTCGTTCTCGTTCGATTTGATTTTTTTGAACTACGGGCACCTAAACCTCAGCTCACAGCCCCCACTGATGAATGAATTCTGCCCCAAACATGGCAGCATACAGATGTAGCCATTATAATCACGGTTTCCGCTTCTTTTTTACTTGCTGAACTGTTGCTGCATCATGTCACCAAAAGACATCATTAAAGGCAGGTTTCTCTTGTTTAGCTGTCATGGGTTGAAGAATAATGAGTAGATGAAATTAGCCTAAAGAGGTTCAACCCGAGTGCCTCAATGTTGCACTCATTATTTATACACAATTACCCTGCAACCATTTGACAGATCAAGACAATTCAACTTTTCTTGAAACTAGATAATCAGAGTTTTCCAGTTGTGGAACACAATCTTGTTTGCAGTCTGCTGCCCCACTGCATTTTGCATTCAGTGTAATATTTTTAATAATTTCACGTAGCAAGATGTTGCTTGGGGATAGCTTTTATATATATCAATATGTTACCATATTATGACGTATTTAATGATGTCACAGCCATCATGGCCGTCAACAGTAGACTAAGATGCTAAGTTACTTCCATTGTTTTGTCCTAGCCAATCAATGTCATTTTCATTCCCCACAGAAGCTGTGGTAGCTGTCTAGGAGCAGTTAACTTAAAGAGGCTATAATCGATATTTTCCTGATAACAATTGATCAAATGACAATGTAAAAACAATGTGACAATAAGGTCACTTGTAGTGATGAACCTACTGAGAATTATCACCTGAATCTGCAGCTCCCCTCGGCTTTACAGAGCTTTATAGAGCTGTTTGTTCAGATGTCTGGCCCACAACTTTACTGTTCTGGTTCACTCTCACTGCTCTTATAGCGCCATTTTCAGCTGTAGCAGGCAGATGTTTTCAGAGAAAAAACCCACAGTGCACTACCTGCTCAGCACCAAACAGCAGGCAAACACACTTAGAGACTAGCTGGTGAACATAGTGGAGCATTTAGCAGCTAAAGAAGCAGAAATTTCCCTCAGGAGTTGGTAGAGACCAAAAACATAGCTAAAATTCAATTCAATTCAGTTTTATTTATATAGCGTCATATCATAAAGTTATCTCAGGGCACTTTTTCATACAGAGCAGGTCTAGACCGACTCTTTATGTTTATAGAGACCCAACAATTCCCACCATGAGCAGCACTAGGAGACAGTGGCAAGGAAAAACTCCCTTTAACAGGCAGAAACCTCGAGCAGAACCAGAACCAGGCTCTGGGTGGGCGGTCATCTGCCTCAACCGGTTGGGTTGAAAAGAGAGTGGATACCGCAGAGGAGCAGGTGTGCACACACCTTCCAAATCTCAACAATGCAACATGCCGACCTGCCGGGAGGCTGGCTGAAAACATTTTCAGCTTTTGCCAAATGAATGCAATATGATGTCACTGCAACCAGCAGTTCTTACTACTGTACAGATCTGGTTTGCAGATCACAGCTACTGCTGTACAGGTGATTTGCCCTGTTTCCCTCTGATCTCTCCTTCGGTCTTTGGGCTAGATATTACATCTTCCTTCTCTCTGAACTTTGCCCTCCCTCTGCCCATCACTGTCTTTCCAACAAATTGTTTCCTATCTTCTCATCAGTGTCTCTTCCACCCCCCACCCCCCACCCCCCACTTCTCCTTGCCTCCATCTCTGTCATGCAGATGGTGAGGCTGCTGATAAGACTGTTTGAAGTAGCTTCATCCTGTTGACAGTGTCTTTCGAGCAAAAAGAGAAAAAAAAACTTGAATAAAACTGTCCTGAAACCAAAGCTGCGATGCACAACTTTCTAAATATCAAAAAATAAGTAGGCCATTACATTATTAAGCTGTGTCACCGTGTTTGTGCCTGTCCATCTTGCCTGAAATTGGCTTTTCAATGACACACAGGGCATTTTGGGATGTTCAAAAAAATACAGTACAAAACACAATACAACACAATCATGACTATTCAGTTGTGTGTTTACTTTCATTGTGAGATTCCATCCAAGGAAAATAAAGGAACACAATGAATAAACTTCTTTATTAAATGCAGTTTGGCTGCATTTGCAGTCTCCTCTTCTAGCATTGGGACCTTCAGAGATGCTGTTATCTCAGCCCCAGGCCTGAGGTGGTTTGGATGTGGAGAGCTCATCAAGATGAATTATAAGTGCTGGAGTGGGAACATGATCAGGAGGAGCAATTAAGCTTCAAGGAAAAGTTACATGCTGTAGCCACTACCAGGTTTATTAAGAGATTATTACATGTTCAGCTTCAAAATAACTCCCTTGGTGTCCTTACTATCCAATCAATTAAATGCACATTGTAGAGGCACCGTATACATACATACCCCAAATAGTTATAGGGGCAGATATATGCTCAGGAGGGTCAAGGGGGTCACTTATTGTGATCCCTTTGTGTTGATAACCTAAAATACCGTATACCACCAAAAATAATAAGCAAGGGCCAATGTCATGGGAGGCTTCACACTCCTGTAACTTACAACATTTTATCTTTTTGCATGAGCAATATCACAGATAAAAACACGAATACACACAAAATACAGGCTCAGGCTTAAAAGAGGAGAGCCATGGAGGCAGAGGTAGCTAGCTGTCTGGACACAAGCTGGGGTCTGATCAGCCCCGGCTGGGTCGCCTGGAGGAGGGTGTTTGACACCCGATGATTCCAGGAACATCACTGAAGGGGTGTCCAGAGGCATCAGTAGATGTATGCACACAGGTAGAAGAAGAGAATATAATAAATAAATAAATAAAAAACATAGGCAATGAGCATAAAAAAAATGTAATTGAATGCATGTTTGCAGATCTGTCCTAAATGGTTGCTTGTAGTTAACAGGTTAAATGGTGTCTGAATGGTTCTTTAATCAACTTACAAATACTGTTGGTATTTTACACACCAACCTTATCATCTTTTGTGGATGCAGTATAATGTAAAAATCTCATGTTAGTGTAAAGTACAAAACCAGTTAAGGTTTGACCAACTGCTTTCACATTTTCAGTTTTTTTCTACAGAGAAAAAGAACATCTTAAAAGACACAAGATGTTAAAACGTGGAAAGATAGGACAATTATTTGTTGGAAAAATCATTCCTTTGTTTTAAAAAGAGAATAATGACCTAACTGTCTAATCAAACATGACATGGCTTATAATTAAAAAAATGCATTTTATTTTAATCAAACCAACATGAGACTAAAACTGACAACAATCAAATGACTAAAATGTGCATCAATATAATACACATTTTAGCCACAATCAAGAATGAGATCAAATGAAAAGAGGCTGTCAGAATCAGCAGGACAGGAGGAAGCAGCGAGCCGGCTGGGAGGAGGGTGACAGACTGTGTGGGTTTTTGTTTACACAATTAAACCCTGACAGGGAGCGTGCGGGAAAGAGGCCGGTCGATTTAGCACAAAGTGTCTAATTTGCTGCAGGGTGAAAATAAGCAGCTTAAAAGCATATGAAGTTGCACTCTGTCGGATGGCTCTGTTATTTGACGGCAGGCTGTAATTACTCTGTCTGGACTTTATTGCATTCAGAGATGAAAAAGGAAGAGAGAGGAGTGAAGGCAGAGAGCGGATGGAGTCAAAGGACGAATGGAGCCGGAGTGAGAGAAATATTACGTTCCAGATCTCTATTTACAACAATGAGGCCTGAAATGGTGTCGTGTGTGTGCATGAGGTGGACCTTGTGTCCTCATTATTATTAGAATATGGTTATCAGCATGAAAACAGCAACATGCAAAGGGCTCAAATTAATTTGAAGAAATTAGAAGTAATTTGAGAAGAAAGTAAAAACATTAGGGCTTAACTCTTTAGGACTTCAAACTTTTCTTACCTTTCCACTCAGACACAAGGCACTAGACAGTCAGTGCTGATGAATTACTAATTCTGTGTTTTTAGGAAAAAAAAAACTTCTTTATTCTTTACTAGTCTTTATTTATTTTATCGTGAGTGACTTTAAATTTCAAAAATCCAAACCCCAGTGTTCGCCATTCAAAGGCAAAGGTCTTTGTTGTTCGACTATTCTTGGAAGGTGTGAAAACATTTTACTCTCACCTTTCAGGAGACCTGGATTGTGAGATGTGACTTTAGAGTTAAGAGTCTTGGGTGTTTATTAGGAGATAATACTTCCTTATATGTGTTATATCCTGTGACAGAGCCAGAAAGATGAGCGTGGAGGAGACGCTGCTATTAGAGGGTGGATACCCTGTTCAGTGCTGGTGTTTGTTATTTACGTGACAACACATGAACGCAACACACAGGCGGTAAATATTCATGTAGCCCAGCTACGGATGGAGGATGTCAAACTAAATTTGTCACTGGAGAAGTTTACAAAATTACAGAAAACCATGCAGGGAAATCAACGTGAGCTGTGATAGTAGATTTTATTTGCATACCTCCAGCCCGTGGTTCTATTGGTTATAATAACATCGCACTCACCACCTTACTTTGGTATCAAAGTAATTGCGGAGATCTTGGAATGCAACAAAACCACAAAAAAAAAGTCTGATGGAGCGAGAAACAGCAGTCAAATGATAAGACAGGTTGTAAACGAGCTTCCACATTGTTTGGAAGAGAAAATAAAGTCAAACAGTAAAACGTTGTAAACATCCATCATTTTTGACCTATCATTGTGCACAAACAGTTTTCCTGTGTGGAGGATTATTAGCAACATTACAGGTGTACTCACTTTATGTTTAAGCTCCAAATAAAGTGGTTAGATAATCCGCCACTGCTTTCCGCTTGTTTACAGCTTGTCTTGTAGGCTGACCGCTTGCATTTCTTATGTACTGTTCATGTTATGTTCATGTCTTATGTAATAAACCATAGTTTTCCTTTAAGTTAGCTTGAGGAACTTCTACCAACAGTCAACGTTGGTGTATTTGAACCATAAAAGGTGATCATTCTCAAATCTTAACCAAGTAGTTTTAGTTGCTTAACCCTAACCAGACCTTAACCACAGAGGCGGCAGATCAGAAAACCCTCATACAGTATGAGTCAACATATTTTGTCATATAGGTATGAGAACATTTTGGAAAATCACTGATGATAGAGAGACGAGTATGTCAGGACACGCTGGCATCCATTCTCGCTCTTAAACCATGTTCACTTACCACACAAAATCCCAAATTCCACCTTGATGAAAGCAAAATAGCCAAAAACATTTGGTGAATAAAGCATGGTGTACTGGAGAAGAGCTGTGCTATATATTTTAATTTTAAATCACTGACCACATGCAAAAATACAGTGTCAATTACTTTCCATAATCAAGCTGTAAAGCATCCCTGTTAGATCAAATCAGGTTATATGGGTACATTACTATAATACAGTTACTACATGTACCGTTTGTTTCTGTTAATTTCTTGTTGCCACACAAAAACAGAGGACAGACAGGACATATCATAAACTAATGTTTTTTGTATTACAGCTTTTTGAAAAGTTTCAAAGTATCCCTCAGTGTTGTCCAGCTGTTTAGGAAGACAGATGTGATGTTTACCGTCTGACACTTTAAGATTGTATAAAGGGGAGAAACCTCTAGCAGCTGGGGGAGGAGGGTGCTTGCTGTGGTCATTAGAATGACATTATTCTGTGCACTTGGTGCACATTTATCAATCTTCTGTCCTCCTGGCATCCCTTTTCTTCCCCCTGGATAAATCATCTATTGTTCAGCCTTTTTCGAAATGTGATTTTTAGTTTCATCATCTTCCTCCTCTCCTCTTTCAATCCCCTTCACCCAGTCGATTTCCTGCTCCAGACTCTCTGACATTCCCCACCAAAAGAAGTGATGATTACTTTCCCTTTGCTGCAATATTTCTGCATCTCTTTCTTTTAGAGCACTAATCACCCGGGTTCGGCTTTCACTCTCTGCATCCGTTATTATTCAGTCATTTGCTGTCAGCTGCTATTGTAGCAGTTTATAAGAAAGAGGCCTGTCATGCTTTGTGTTTCTGTAATTTGAGGAGCTGTGATGTGACCTACAACATGTGGCCTTCTCTGGATAGAGATAATAGATTTCTATTCGCTGTGCTGTGAACACAGGGTCCCTTGGCAAGGGTGCCGGGCTGCCATTGATTTTATACGTTTTAGAGGACGAATCTGTGGGAGCTATTTAGTAAGATAGCTCATACAATAACTGAGGAGTGTCTTGAATAGCAAGACAAGTTGCACATTAACCTTACAGTACACTAACACGGCTCAGGGTGCAAAATAGAGTTGGAAAGCCATAGACAAAAATCAGATGTCACACTTACCAAGCATTAGCACAGCGTTATATAAAATAAACCGGTGTCAAAGCTGAACTGACATCAACAAATCAGCCTTATCTACAAACTTTCATTCAGTACCGATAGTCATAAGAGAATACACAGTTTCTAAATTTGAAAAAGCTATGCAGGGAAAGTAAAATGAAAGAATCCCTCTCCTCTCGCACATTTGGGATTTTTTATGACACCATACTGGGGTCAAATCTATCATGTTTATGCAATACCATACTACTCTTTATCTAGTCTTTTGTTGGACACCGTTCAGCTTCTGTTGTTGCCTGTATAGTTTTTGCAGTGCTTGCTGCATCATTGGCTACAGAGGTGGTCAGTACATGAACGTGTGAATCCTCATCATCAAATCCTCAAGCTGAACTAAGTATACTGAATCAGCAGTGTCAGTGACTGAGAGTATGTCCACACTAAGCTGGCGTTTTTCTCTCCCAAAAACAGAACTCTTTGAAAACGTGCATGTAGCAGCAGTTTTGTCAGTGATAACTCATTAAATGTCAGTATATTGCTTTAACATTAACAAACCATCCACCTGATACAATAAAGCAGTCTGTGTTCTTGTTTGTTCTCTCTGTTCAGAGGGGTTTCTGTCCACAGGAGGCCTTTCTTTAAAGGGATTCCGCATAGTTTTCGGCTTTTATTGTCACTCCAGGCAGAAAGAATCTGCTGCTCTGGGCTCCTAATGTCTTTTCAGATCTTAACATGTTTACCGCAGCACTACATGTGGAATATTTGTTCATCTTTAACAGAGCGCCACACTTCAAATGGATTTCAAGTGGCAGCCAGCTCAAACAACAGGTATGTGTGGCCAAAAAGGATGCATGGAGAAGTAAACATACAGATTAGGCATTCGAGCCCCTTCCACAGGGTGTTTCTTCAGGTCACTGGATGGGTGGATCTGCACTGTTTCTTTCTCCCAGCATGATCCTCCTCCTTCATCTTTCCTCTAGCTGCAGGTGGCACTTTGATCACTTCTTTGTGCTCTGTGTGTGTATTAAGTCTCATCATTTTTGCTTTACTGATTTTCATCAAAAAGTGCTTTGGGCCTTTTTTTTAGCCGTGCTAGCGATGCAGCATGTCAATATCTACTTGATGGATTGCCATGGAATTTTGTACAGACCTCCATGATGCTCAGATGATGTATCCTAATGACTTTGGTGGTCCACTGACCTTTCCTCTACCACCACCATGTGGTTTTGAGTGAAGCGTCTCAACATCTATTAGACGGATTGCCATGAAATTTGGAACAGACATTCGTGCCCCACTCAGAATAAATGATCACTTTGGTGATCACTTAACTTTTTATCAAGCGCCATTATCAGGTCAACATTTCAATATATCCAATACTTTGCTTCATGAGTAAATACCCACAAAACTAATGACATTCCTAGTGACCCTGCCTCAGTCACACTTTCTCTTTGGTACAAATTAGCAAATGTTAACATGCTAACACACTAAACTAAGAAATTGAACATGGTACACATTATACCTGCTAAACATGAGTATGTTAGCATTGTCACTGTGAGATTGTCAGCGGGTGTCAGATTTTATCCTTCATTCTGGCACCAAAATATATATATTATATATATTCTTTCATCATATTGTCAGTGTTTTATAATAATTCCAATAAAAACAAGTAAAACCAGTTTTTGAAAAAAAGCTGATAATCCTAGCTGATGAGTCCTAGCTAATGTAAGAATCACCTATTGCATCTTTTCCCTTGAACCTCCCAGTCATCCTAATCCATTAGTTTCAAATTGTTATGCATGAAATGCCTGAGAAAGTTCCTATTTCCCCCTTTATGCTAGCTACAGTCTTCTTATTGGTGAGCCAAAGTGCAAAATCAATCCAGCGAGCATGCAAGGAAAAGTGGGACTCACACAATGGCTCCATCATCACCTGCTGTCACATTGTCCTCCTCGCTCAGCAGCAGAGCAGTCTGTCCTCTGCGTCCTCCTGAGCTGTTCAGTTTGTTTCATTCAGCTCAACTACGGGGAGGAGCTCCCACGACACCGTGAGCTGAGGACCATTATGTAGTTTGGCACCGCAGAGCTTGTCACACCAGTCAGAGCCCACAGTGGTGCAGATGGGTTAATTGGTTCTTGCCCCTACGGAGCACCTTCAGGCTCGAGTACAGGAAAAAAAAAAGATACTGGATGCAGCAAGATTCTCTCTCTCTGAACCACACAAACCAAGCACACAAACACCACACAAGAGTCACACTGTCTTTAAAACAAACTTCAGCAATTCTTTATATAAAGCATGCAGTTTCATGCAGTTTAACCCTAGAAATGATATAAATAAATAGAAAATAAGAACTTCTAAATAGAATTTAGCCATAGAAACAGTTACATTAACTTGTTCTGAAGTTTAGTTCAGACGATTCTAACGAAGTAAATAAATTGTTTTCTTCATCGTTATTTTTTGGAGACATATTGCAAGTTTACCAATTCCCTTTATTCCTCTGTGGTTTGAAAAGAAAGTGGAATTAATTAAAATGAACAAAAATAAAAATGAGAAAGAAGCTGGCAGTAAAAACAAATTGACCTAAAATAAACTTTGCAGGCTAAACCCAACTTTTAAACCTTCTCTGCTGGGTCCTGCAGGGTTTTAGTGGCGATCTAAACTACAAACCCTCGAGATCAACTGACCTAAACCAAACCAAATGACCCAAACCGAAACAGAAATGACCTCCAGTCACATGTGCAAAGTGATATTGTAATGCAAGTGACTGTTTAACGCAGTGCAGCAAACCACCCTATCATGCAGTAACCACATGGCACAGTTGAGGTTATATTCTCAAGATGAAATGACTAAAAGGCTTTCAGAGTAATCCCTGTGGTAAAGAGCTCAAACTTCAGATTCTACAAACAGCCGGTCCCTGCAGTTAGTGAGCTCAAACGGTGTGGTGGAGAGGATGAAGGGCGTGAAATGTTTGGCATGCCAATGGGAAGACAGAGGGTTTGGCGTCATACCTAGAAGAGAGGATGAAGGATGGAGTTTGACATGCAGTATGCGGCGTCGCTGTGGGGAGAAGGGATTGTTTTGCTGAGCAGAGGGAGACAATAAAGTGCAGGAGTGCAAAGTATTCTTTATCCTTGGAAAGTAGAGGGGTGGTGCTGGTGTGCTTTTACCCAGGTAAAAACAAAATTGTTGAAAATTCACAATCCAACAGTGAAGAGTGGGTAAAAAAGTATAATCACATAATAAAAGTAAAACATTATTACAGCATTTTAGGAGACTTTCAGGCTGTAAATGATCAAGAACTGCCCCCCTTTCTGTATTCACTTCAAAATATTCATAATTTTTCAAATCTAAAATGTATGTAAAGAGCATTAGGCCCGTCAGTCAGCCAACACACATGGAAAGGATTGCTATATGATACGTGATATGTACAGAGCTATTTGGCATATAGTGCTGTGACGTCGTCGCTCCCCGGAAACATATCATACCCAGCGCCTTGGAGAATGGGGAGTGACAATAAGAACCTCTTGGTGAACTTTAGCTCAGAGCTTATTCTGGGTACTAGGTGGAGGTGAGGATTATGAATTGCTTAAATACACTGCTTTATCGCAAAAGATGCTTTGTATGATGCAGCAAAAGGATATATGATGCAGAAAGAGGTATATATCTCAGAATCAGAATCAGAATCAGTTTTATTGCCAAGTAGGTTTTCACATACA
>LKNJ01006023.1:1511-22157 GCA_002120245.1 Maccullochella peelii | reverse complement strand
AGCAATATGGTAGTAGTAATAATGCTAGTAATAAGTCCAAAAACAACAGTAGCAGCAGCGGCTGCCGAGCAGCAACACGGGGGCAGCAGGTGGGCCGCACCACAGATCCAGGCTCCGCAACCACAGATCCAGAATCTGCAGCTCCGCGACCACAGATCACGACTTCGCAGCTCCGCGACCACAGATCACGACTCCGCAGCTCCGCGACTACAGATCACGACTCCGCAGCTCCGCAACCACCGATCCAGACTATGCAGCTCTGCAACCACAGATCAAGACTCCGCAGCTCCGGAGGCAGAAACACTTGGATAAAGCAACAGAAGGAGATAGAGAAAGAGGAGAGAAAGGGAAGCAGTTGAGTTAGTAACAACCATTAATGTGATAAGAGTGCGTACAGATGGAGAGGGAGAGGAGAGGAGCGGAGCTCAGTGCATCATAGGAAGTCTCCCAGCAGTCTAGGCCTATAGCAGCATAACTAAGGGGTGGCTCAGGGCTCACCTGAGTCAGGCCTATTCTTAAATGTGAGGAGGGTATCTGCCTCCCGTACACAAACGGGAAGTTGATTCCACAGAAGAGGAGCTTGATAGCTGAAGGCTCTGGCTCCCATTCTACTTTTAGAGACTCTAGGAACCACAAGGAACCCTGCATTCTGGGAGCGCAGTGCTCTGGTGGGGTAATAGGGTACTATGAGCTCTTTAAGATATGATGGTGCCTGACCAACAAGAGCTNGCAACCACAGATCACGACTCCGCAGCTCCGCAACCACAGATCCAGACTCCGCAGCCCTGGAGGCAGAAACGCTCGGAGAAAACAGAGAGAGAAAGAGGAGAGAGAGAAAGAGGAGGGAAAGGGAAGCAGTTGAGTTAGTAACAAGCATTAATGTGATACAAGTGCGTACAGATGGAGAGGGAGAGGAGCTCAGTGCATAGTAGGAAGTCTCCCGGCAGTCTAGGCCTATAGCAGCATAACTAAGGGGTGGCTCAGGATAGTATAGTATAGTATAATTTAATATAGTATAATAAAGTATAGTTTAGTATAGTGTAGTATAGTGTAGTATAGTATAGTACAGTATAGTATAGTGTAGTGTAGTGTAGTAGTGTGAGTTCCCATATTGCTCCAATGCACCATAATGCTATGACCCACTTTATAGTCATACTGAACATTATTTTAATATTATACTCATTGTTTTTCAAGTGTGAAATCTGCACTTGTTTGTTCCCTTCCAAGCTGAGTAATTTTGGAATCTTTTTGTGAGTCTCCAGTGCTGTGAAAGTATTATGGATTTCAGTCATTAGACAAAACCCTTTGGTAACATTTAGAACAAAATATTTGACACTTTGAGAATAAGGTATTACAGTAAAGGACTTGAAGGGCAATGGGATGTAGTTAGAGTTCCCATCTGACAACCTGAAGAACAATGAAGCAAGGAAGCGATGAAAGCTATTCACAGTGATCCTGACTCATTCTATGTGACACACTGAAGTATACACTATGAGTTTTACTCACACAGTAAGGCTCATGGCAGCTTATCTCTAAGTGGCAGTTCAGAGTGTGAACCATTTCAACACCCATTTCAGGCCACTCATACCGCACATATAGGGGAAGTGGGAGATGAAAAAACATCACCTCCCTTTGGTGTTGTGAAAGAAATGCTTTTCATCAAGTTGTTCAACAACAATTAACTGAATTTCCTATTGCACAAATAGCTGCAAAAACTGCTGCTTATAACTACTTCAACTTATTTGCTTAAATATTTATTTAGCTACCACAAATAATTGAATTAATGATGTAGCCACCACAAGCAGAAAAGGAAAGCACTGTCCACATACTGCAAAAAACAATTATTTTCATTTCTTTTTCATTTAACATACTGATGACAAAATGTTAAATGCTGTTGCACTCAGGTGGCAGGAGCCTGTGGAGATGTGCTCCTGTTTAAATAGAAAAGGCAGAAACTGCCTGCATCTGCACCAGGACTCAGGTTTTAAACTGCAAATCAAACAGAGTTTCTTATTTGCTTGCCTGTCAATCACTGGGTTTATTATATATTTGAGTTTTGAGTCTAAACCTGAATGCTCCAAGTAGGATTTCAAAAATGTAACAAATATGACAGTTGAGGGCTTTTTCCAGAGGGAATATATCTCTGGGAGATATTTCAGTGTTTACCATTTTAAAATGTTTGCAGAAAACAGCTTTTGGAGGTCCTGTTTAGCCATGTTTTCTTATCTGGTGAATGAGATCGTGTTAGTTTTAAAATTCTATGAAAATCTATGAGAACTTGCTTTGGTAGAGAAAAATTAACCTCAAAGTCGCATTTATTTAAATGTTTAAAAATACAATGTACAGATATGTTCCATTAATGTGACCTTTATGTTTATGACAATCCAGGTATCATTGACCAAAAGTTCACTGAGGTGAATAAACTGAATCACTTTCAAACTGTTGCCATGGCACCCTCATTGCAGACTGAGGGTATACTGCCACCATGTGGCTCATTGCAAGACTGCAACTAGAAGTACAACAGCAGTGGTAACTTGGATTAAATCCTGTGTAACCATAGGGCCAAAAGTGGATCTGATGAGTGTGATTGCTGTAATGTAGAGTCAATGTAAACATATTAATGAATTGCATATATGTCAAGATAAACTTAAAGAAATATGGGGTATAAGGATGCTTATGAGACACGATATAAATGAAACTGGTTTTATACTCGAGTTATCACAGAAACTGGTTTCAGTAGTAATAGTTGCAAAATTGAGAGACTATCAGGAAAAGAAAATACAGTTTGATTTTACTTTTATTCATTTTTTATCCTTGGTGAAAGGAAGACTTGAAGCAGCAAGATCTGATGAAAAACCTGGGCAAGGCACTGTCTGTCAATTTACAGTATTAATTATGTTTCAGTCCTTTTTGCTTCAAGACAAAATATTGAGTAGCATAATTTTAATACATTTCTTTTCCACACATGATGACTTGAGTTCAAATTACACTTGATCCTTAAAAGAAGGTCAATACACGGTGCTTCAGGTAGAACATACAGTGCAGCATTATAAAAGTTATTGTCAAAGGCATGGAAAGGCATCCAAAATAGCAACAACTGCATTTTTATATTTCACAGCAGATACAAGAACTATACGCAGCAATGGGCGAGAATACTGTATATCAAAATGCATCTTGGTACAAATGACAAATGTTCATTCAATAAGAGAAATAAAAATTAAAAAAAAGAAATATTTGTGACTAAAATACATTTACTTTGAATTTGCAAAATAGTGAAAATAAATCTTTCCAACACTAATTTCTAAATAGCCGAGAACAAGCAAAACCCTACGCATGTCTGAATGCCAAAATGTAATCTGGGACAATGGCACGAGGAAGTACGTCATGTTTGTTTTTACACAAAATGTTTTGGTCTGGTTTTAGATGTCCATTCATGGAAATATACCATGAATAGAATTTCCTGTAGCGCCTGGCTTTCCATTGGTCCTATCACAGGCTTTCAGGTGTTGCTTGTTCCATCAGCTTACTATCACAGCAGTGAGCTGTTCAGTGAGTTCACAACAAAACGCTGTTTTCTTTATCGTTATCTTTGACAAGTACTTCTAGATTTTATCATACAAAAATATCCTCAGCGGTGTCTATTTTTCCCTTTCCATAATTTTATCACATTTGAAAAATCCAAATTACAAAATACACAAATGTTATTAAATACATACAGTATATCAAAAATGCATGCATTGGCAATGGTGCCCACCGAGGACAGTAAGTCTGTTTTGACTGATTTTGCAAAGGTTAGCTATGTTTTTCCAGTGCATGTTTAATTAATTTAATGGGAAAAAAAGTTTTCTGTGACACATGACGGAGCATTTAAGATTAAACTACAACTTTTACCTTTACAGACGACTATACTGGCATTTATTCACCAACAAAAGCCAATGTTACATGTTACAGTTACAGTGTAATTCCTTATGCTGTACTGGTTAAAAAACCCTGTTTTTGATTACCAAACCAAACCATCCTGATTTACACTCAATTTTAGAAAAAGAGACAACTGAAAGTTTCTACAGATGTGGGCTGTGTAGATATATAGATAGCCAATGCGTGATTTTTATTTGATTTTGCAGGTAAAAATTCAACCTCCCAAACTTCTAGCTGGTGATTAAATGCTTTTCAGACACCAGATTTGCATCAGTTGCTTCAAAACAAAAATGCAACTTTTTCTTATGTAGCATGACAGGGAGCCTAATTGTGGCTAACATATTTAAGAAAGATTGTTTCAAATATTGTACAATACAAACACATTGGATGTAGATTTCTAGGATTTTAGGTTATGTCGTATCAGGTTCATTCTGTCTACAATTCTATGCAGATTTAAAAGTAAATTGATTTGTTTCAGCCTTAACAGCAAACTTTACACTAAAGCCTTGTAGTCTGACTTGAAGGTGTTCAGAAATGTAAAAACAGACAAAAATCCCACATGAAATTGATTTTTAATATCACCCTGTGAGTGGGGAGTAAATACTGTATGATTTGTAACAGTTGGCAGATTCTGAATACAGTCAAATGAAAAGTAAAGTAAATAAATTGTAAATTTGCAAAAAAAATAAAATAATACTGCTCTATTCACGCTCTACACAGACAGATTACAGTGCATTTGGTTTTACGGGCAATGGATCATGGGAGAAATATTACTGTCTGAAAAATCCAACTTTCTGTGAAGAACCGTTGCATGTGTACAGCAGAAATAAGTCTACAGGCAGGTTTAAACTGAAATTTGGATTGGTCTCTGAGCCTTTTCATTTGAAATCATGATAGAAAAGTGTGAAAGAAATATATAAAGAAATTAGAAATGCTTACTCAATGAGACATGAAATGAGGCGTGAGCCCATTACTAATATGCTACATAAACCCCTTGTGAGGAATATACACCTAAAATACAGTATGTCCCTTTTCAATCAGTGACTTGCCTAAATTCAAAGTTAGGAATGATAACAAATGGAGTTTTCCAGATCCATATTTGAACATTGTGCTGTGCTCGTGCAACCATGTCATGCTGTGGATCTGATATGTTTGGGTACAGAGGAAACGGCTTGAGTGAGGCAGGACTGCAGTCCAGGCAAGAATGGCCCAGCTGGGTGGACCTTTGCATTGGTGAATGCAGACATCACATGCATTCAAACTCATCAATGCGCTGTTTGGTGTTTCCTGACCGGATCTGTCTGAGGGTCTTGTACTTGTCTCGTCCTGCCCGCATGTTCTCTGCATGGATGACGTCATTCGCTGTTTTCTTGCTGTCATCCCGAGCATTGGCCAACTCTGAGCTTAAAACCTGGAAATACATTCATACCACTATGTCATTATTAATACATCTCATACCACTATGTCACTGTGAGCATACGAGACCCTGGAATATGGAATGTGCAAAATATTTATTGACAGATCAAATTGATCTTATATATGAGATAAGAGCGAAGACTTACGAGTAGATGTTTCTGCAAACGTTCGTTCTTCTCAGCCTCTGTCATGCGCTCCTCTTCACTGCGGTCCTTGTACGTGGCGGCAGTGGTGAACTCGGCACTGGCCTCAGCGCTGCTCTCGTCGTTCTCGTCGTGCTCGTTCTCTGCGTTGAGGGGCTCCTGAATGTGAGCCGCCATCACTTTGTTCTTAAGCTCTTCTTTGGTCTTCTCCAGGTCGTCCTGCACCATGGTAGCCTGAAGGAGCAGAAAATGGCAATAAGTTGATTGTGCGTTATATTTACAGGGCTCGCTATAATTCTGACCATATCCTTGTTAAGATAAGTAGACAGAGATACAAAACAATATTTTTTTTTATTTTTAAGTAGTACTGTTTCTCCACTGGCCAAATGCAAGTCTATAGCCATGCTAGCATAGAGGCTGTACTTAGGCACAGTGGTGCTTTGAGCTAAATGCTAACGTCAGCCTGCTAACATGCTCACAATGACAATGTTAACATACTTGTAATGTGTAATGTTTACCATGTTCACCATCTCAATTTAGCGTGTTAGCATGCTAACATTTGCTAATTAGCACTTAAAACAATGTAAAGTTGAGGCTAATAGGAATGTCATTAGTTTTCAGGGATTTGGTTATAAATGCAGGTACTGCACAAAGTGAAATTTTGACCTGATGATGGCGCCAGATGACAAGTTAAGGGATCACCAAAGGTTTTACAATTCATCCTGAGGGGAACATGAATGTCTGCACCAAGTTACAGGGCACTACATCCAATAGCTGTTGAGACATTTCCCTAAAAGCCAAAAATGACACTAGAGCAAAAGTCAGTGAATAATCAAATTCAGCTCTACCCTGCTGACTGCGCAACATAGTTTATATTATTTTGGATACTATTGACACTTAATTTAAACAATCCATAAAATAAGCCACATCAGCCATTAGGCATTAGAGGACAACTTGTGCTTCAAAATGAACAGAACAGGAATTAAAGCCACTGAGCAAGAGAAAGTAAAAACAGAAGTGCTGTTCCACTGAGACTCTCTAAGAAAAGCTGACTGACCATTGTACTTTCCTTCTCTGCCTTGTTTCCCTGTTTTATTTTCTACTTTTCTTAATACTTTGGAGATATATACAGTAAATGTATGGACATGTATATAGTATATACAGTATAAACCAGTGTGCTTGTGCTATGAGCGGCTAGGAATACGAGCCAATTATGAGTAAGACTGGAATTTCAACTGAATGTCTGCCAAAATTGCACAACATGGAAACCACCACTTAGCACAGCCTCGGCCTGAATATCATAATGGTGCAAAAGAGTTCGGCAGGATTTCCTTCACACAAAGGCAGCCATCACCACCACAAACAGCATGAGTCACGCTGCCCAAAAAAACAGTGAAGGGAGCTGGACTGGCACACATGGATTTTTACCAAAAAAGACATGAGGAGAGCTGTGCGCTCTCACCCCTCCCCCAAATACACACAACAACAAGACCTCAGGAATGTCTGTCCTCACTGTGTCACAAGGGAGGGGCTGTGTGATCAGCAGAATATCAGACAGAAGTGACGTTTGATGAATTAACTAATTTCTGCCGTGTCCACATTAAGCTCACTTTGAATGCCAATATAGCTGATCACATGACACAGGAGCCATTAACTTGTATTTATGTTGTCATATGATGCAGCAACGCAGAAATTACTTCCTCTTGGTTAACACACAGCATTCAGCGTTTTACAGTATAATCACTACTTTATACTTGTTGAGAAAAATATGCCAATCCCTGAAACACAATATAAGCAATTATGGAGAGAAGATAGAGCGGAGATTTAACCTGAGAATCATCAGAGTGACCTGGCTGTCTGTCTCACTCCTCACCACATGATGGTGCAATGCATACGTGCTAGTTTTAGCCGACTGAAAGAAGGGGAAGAAGAAGAAATGTAGCTGTGTAACTGTGTATGTAACTACGTTATTTCCGCTGCTATGGATGCAAGACATTTTCATATGTAAAAAGAATTTTCAGAGTGATCCGGTTATGAAACTTTTTTCAATGACAAGCAGGAAACAAACACTTTCATTTCGTGTCATCAGTCCTACAGTTGGGCGTTATACAGTATGCCCATTTTCAACAACTATCAGTGCAATCAAAGGAAGTAGGGTACTACTATAAACAAGTATAAACTCAGATCATACCTTCTGTTGCCACTGCACTGCCTCCTCTTCCTTCTTCTTCTTGGCATCCTCCAGGAGGGAAATCTTGGAAGTCAGGTCAGCCAACTCTGTGGCCTAAAGGGACATTTTCTTTTAGACTTTCTTCATACTGATATTTGAAGCACCAGAATACAACATTTTTCAGTCATCAAACCCACTTTCTTTTGTTTCAGTGCCTATGATTTGACAAATAGTTTCTGATAACTGACCAGGTGCTCTTGGTTCTTCATCTGGTTCTCTGACTGCTGCAGCAGTGCCACCTTGGCATCCTCAGCGCCCCTCAGATCAGCCTCCAGGCGTTCAGCCTCCTCCTGAGCTCTCTTCCTCTCCTGCTCCAACTCCAGAGCCCTCTGTGTTTGCTCCTCCAACTCTGCGCAGACACACATACACACACACAAGCACTAAAGGTAAGCGTCATGTGAGAAAAACATTGTCACCGTTTGTTACAGTACAATGACAAGCAGGTCACCCACCTTGTTGGGCCTTTTTCGTCTGCTCCTCAATCTGCTTCAATTTCTCCATTAATTCCTCCTTTTCCTTTTCAATCTTTTCCTTTTCCTTTTCTGCCACTTCTCTTTTCCTCTTTTCATTCTCCAGCAGAGCTCTATTACAAATAGAAACAGTACACAAGATACAAGATGTATTGGATTATACATTAATCGAAAGTAGACCATAGTTTACCATAGTAGGCTATTTTCTGAATTTACTGAACGATTTCAAACATCAGAAGTCACATAGTGCATTTGTCTGACGCCAGCTTGTGACTCTTACCTCTCCATCTTCTTGTGATTCTTCTCCTCCCGAGCCTGAGCCTTCATCTGCTGCACTTCAATGGTGTCGGGTTTGCGGCGGCGCATATACAGCTCATGGTTGCCCATGCAAAGAGCCAGAATGCGCTTGTTGATGCGCAGTCTCGGAGCATAGAACACAAAGTCCTAAAATGGCAACATTACAGATTTGTATTAGGAGTCATACATAGACAGATGATTTATCAGTTGTTGACAAGTTATTAAGGGTTTACATACAGGGGCTTTCTTGTCAATTGGTTTAATGACAAACTTCTTGTCATTGAAGGAAATGTTCCTGATTTCACTCCAAGGAAATCCAATTTTGGGTGTCATTCTGTTGAAGACAATGAAAAACAAAAACTTCAGGTCAGCTGCGTTACATTGGATAGGTAATATTAATATTAGTAATGATAATAAACCCCAGCTATGCTGAGCATGTGATTGATAAACAATTACATTGTTGTGGAATCAACATACTTGTCATTCTGTTCATAAATGTTGAGCCCCAAAGCATCCACTCCCAGCCACAGTTCTGTTCCTTTCTTATTCTTGATGTTGAAGTAGTTGACTCCGTACATCTCGAGATCTTGAGCAATCTTCAGATACTCCATCATGGATTCCTCTCTGTTGGCAAAATAAGACGTGTCTTTAACGAGTGCTTCATAAAGACTGATTAAGGAGCACAAACAGACCTAATCAGACAACACTGAGCTCAAAGGTGGCATGTGTTCAACGTACAGCAACAGGGCTGAAAACAAGCCTTGAGAGGAAAAAGTTAAAGCTACACATTTTCAAGGTAGTGAGAGAGACCTGGTGTTTACTGAAACCTCCAAAGACCAATGGCATCACTAAGGAGGAGACTGAGAAATAGTTTAGCAGACACTCCAGTCAGGAAGAATCAGATGACACTGTGGTGCAATAATCTCCCAAATATACACATTTCAGTCTGTATTTTGGGGTAAGAGTGTGAAAGATCCTTTGTTGAAAGAGCAAGTGGGCTAAGATGTTTCTCTTCTTCAAACGTTGCAAGTGCATCCGTGTGTCAGTGGTTACCTCATCATGCTCTTGTGTTCTTCGTGCCACACTTGAATCCTCTCCTCCCACTGGTCCTTGTTGAGTTTGTGCTGGTCCAGAACTCTGAGGACACGAGACATGCGAGTGAGAAACATGTCTCCTACAAACACACCGGCTGAAAGGTGACATCTATGTGACATTCACTGCCAGACTGAAATGGTGATGAAACCTGGGTTACCTCTGAGGGAGCAGCTGTTCACCGGACAGATAGCCTGGTGTGTGGACTTCCTTGTTGTAGTCGGCGTACTTGGCCTGCACCGCGTAGGAGGCCAGGAGGACCGCTGTCTCTGGAGGGCAGTAGATGTCGTCATTTAAGATTCCCTCCTTCACCTGCAGGAAGAACAGCCGCTGTGTGGCATCCTGGATTAACTCCTCCGACACATCCTCAGGGAAGAACTTGGCACGAAACTTAAACAGCAGCGGGCTTTCCTTCCTCACATCCTGTGCTGTCACCTAAAATAAAACGTGACACAGGTGAGTGGTAAAGGTCATACTTCTGTAAATAGATTTGAGTTCAATCTTGACAAAGAAGGGCAAAACAGTGTATAAGACATTGTTGTGGAGCAAAATACCAAAGAGCTCACCTTCTTATTGAGCTTGAGCCACGTAGAGAAACCCTTTGTATCCTGGTATTGGAGTCCAAAGTACCAAACCTCCCGCAGCCCAATGGTCTTAACAACCTTAAAACATAAAAGCAGAACCATTATTAATGTGCACCCTCACTAGAACATTAGCACACTCCGTTCTGTAACAGGTCTATGAACAGTGAGCCACAGGCAACAGGTGCTTGTTTACTTTGCTGGAACCAAGAACCTTCTAACTTTACTCCATAAAGTACCTTTTTTTTTTTTTTAAACAAAGTGTCTTTTTACAATGACTGTATTTTGCTGTATTTTCTAGATATAATTTTATATCCTGTGTGTTTTTACAAGGGCGGTATAAAATGTATTGCATTGCCAATTGCTGTGTACCAAGTTAAAGAACTATTGCAATTATTAGTATGGTTATTTCATTTTAGTTGAAAATAAAGCAACCTACCAGTTAACTGTTGCTTATACCTTAATGTAATTTTTACAGTAATTTAAAGGGATTAAAAATACAATAATATCACACACAAAAACAAACAAATCCATAACTTATTCTCCCAATTTAGGTTGGTTCAAGCTTCTGTCTGTCATTGGAAAGCACACGGGTTACAAGTCAGACGTTCCTCATACCTGGTCAAAGAGTTGCTTTCCTGTTGTATTTGGCTGAATGGCGAACTCCAGTTCAGCATCCATTGTGGTGACTCTTACACTAATCTGAAGAAGAGAGCAAATTGGAAAAATTAGCGATTTAAAGAAAAATCTCAATCGACATAGACAGCATTTGGGATAAAGTGAAGACATCTCACATTTATCATTGTCCTAAAATCAACCTTCAGTTTCAGGGGAAAAGGAGAGCTTCATTATCATTCTTGGCATGATCAGGAGACTCTTGTGTCACAAAGAAATTGATTCATATTCACTTCTTTGAGCTGATCAATCTATGAATTTTGTTTTAGGGTGGCTTTTTAGCATTTAGCCCATTTTCAAATGACTCATGACAACACTCAACACTTAAATGTCATTCTGTGGAATTCCTTTGATGCTTAAACTGAAACATCAGCTTTTTTACTTAAAGTTACTAGATGCAGAATTTGAAAATTTACAACTGGTGTCCCCTAGTGGTAGTATTAAAAAAACAACAACAAATCAACAGACTTATACCACAGGCCATGTCTGTTGGAGAACAAGTCCACAGTCCAATAAGGCCTACTGTAAACCATCATAATATCATGAAAATGTATATTTTGATATATGTAGAACTCATAAAAGATCATGTCTCATGGTCCCAAAGTGTGTACGACAAACTGGCTCTGGCTCAGTAACGTATCTACAGGAAGTAACCACATCCTCTGGTGGCTGGGCCTTGTGAGGCACTGCTGCTAAACACTGAGCTCTCATGAGAGCCGCCTACATCCTGCCATGTATCAAGCAACCTTTCAGCTTTCTGCTATCTACCCTAACAAGAACAGACTTACCGCAAAGTCGGTTTCGTTCTCTTCAGGTAACACATTTTGTTACAGCTGGTTATTTGGCCACTGAGGCACTTTTTACGTGACTTGAAATGTTTGTGCACTGCAAAATTATATGTCAAAAATTGAATAAATGTATTTAACCTTAAAGCCCTCCTCAATGAGGTTTCCCAGAGAATAAACTGATTCTATATTTAGTAAACTGACCATGTAGGCATGTCTCATTTTTTCTGTTCTCTTAGAGATGGCGAAAACAGCAGCATGCATGTGTGTCTATTGGGAAATAACTGTGCAGGCTGAGGCCCACGCCTGCCCTGAACAACAATGGTATGCATTATTTCCCAGTTGCAGGGCTGATGCGTTCTTTCCCATTCATGTCAGCAGGACCCCATTTACTGCTCAGGACACTTGCCCCTCTTGTCACTTCTTGTCATCGCTAGTGAAGCCTGCAATCTGGGCCTACACACTGAACTCCAACACAGATGCATAAAAGTCGTCTAGACATACCATTCTTTAAACTGGCAATTATGAATTTGGATGAACATTTTTTTCACTAGTGCAGATAAGAGTTCAGTTCATGACCGCCCTGCTGGGGTTTAAGCGGTTTCGTTTCCTGAGTCAGAATTGCAAAAGTAGCATGAAAAAGGAACTACACTCATACATTTCGGGCCTGGTTAGGGTGTGTCTCTCATGGCCAGAATGCAAAAACAGTTAACACGCTATTATTAGCACATGCTCAAAAACACCCCATTCAGGCCCACGTGTCATGTTTCCATGACTTATTCTTAATGGTTTTTTATCATTATAGTCCACAAATAAATTCTTCAACTTTTAAAATGTGTTACATTTAGAAGCATACCTAAAGACCAATTGTGTTACAGTGTTGTATTTGATCATTTGCTTTTAGACTATTGGCTTGTTGACTGGCCTATGTAATGTCAAGCTTTCAAGAATCCTCCGCTTGCCTGAAACTTTGTGTTATTTTTAATATCTCCATTTGCTTTATCCTCACTTATACAGCTGTGTCCTACTACTACTATCTGAGGCATAGAAATCATAAAGGTCTCCCCTTATGTTAGTATAACTGGCCTTTGATTTATCAAACCAACTCACCACTTCATATAAAAAAAAATATAAAAATGATATGGTATAAAAGTATATTGACTGATCATTTAAATAAACTGAGTATTCAAATCAGATTCACATCTAATTCCAAGATAACTCTACAAGCCTTGCTGGACTTCTCACTTGCAATTCAGTATTAGCCATAATAATAAATTCCTCTTCCATTTCGCCTCACCATATCAATTCATCTCACACTCTATAGCAACAAGACAAAGAGTATAGCCATGCTAGTGGCTTTGTGTGGCCTTACTTAAGCACAGCAGTGCTTTGAGCTAAATGCTAAAAAATGCACTATCATTTATAGGAAGTGGACAAGGTTGGATTATAGTTATATGGCAATTAAGAATTGCAACAATTGAGAAGTTAACCAAAAAGTGAACGCTGGGAGACACCCCAGGTTACCATGTCAGGAAGAGGAAGCGAAACTGCTGAAGTGAACTCACAGAAAAGGTTTGATTTAAAGAGCCAAGAGCAGACCAAGTGATGTAAGTATAGTCTAACATAGCTTTTTCTCCACTGAGATGCACTTTGATTAAACATATATGTGGGAACATGCCCTTTCAATTACAAATATTCACCACAGACATTACAGAAACCATTTGACAAGGTGATTAATAGTAAAAATATTCACTGGGAACCCTTGACGCCCCAGCGTTCAGTCATCACCCTTACATTCCCACAACAGTGTTTTCTTAGTCTGCTGTTCACAACCACAGTCCTTCCAACCAAAGCCAAGACAACAAAGGAGATACCACTAAGTGGTTTCGGGAGCAAGAGGGAACAAAAACGTTGACCACCAGCATCCTTATGTCTGTGGATGAAAGTTCTTTAGACTAGACACATTTAGAGCATGATGGTCCCCACCACTGTGTACAATAACCTGGTTAATTTTACATTACCATGCCTGGAAAACCCGCTTTATTTATGGTCGAGGCAGATGACCCAGTGCCTGGTTCTGGTTCTGCTCGAGGTTTCTGCCTATTAAAAGGGAGTTTTTCCTTGCCACTGTCGCCTAGTGCTTGCTCATGGTGGGAATTGTTGGGGCTCTGTAAATACTATTATTTAGAGTAGGCTACGGTCTAGACCTGCTCTATATGAAAAGTGCCCTGAGATAACTTGTGTTATGATTTGGCGCTATATAAATAACATTGAATTATTATGTGAGTGGTCAACTGACCTCAGCAGCACATGTCATAACAGGCTGTACATTTAAAGACCATATAATAAAAGAATATAACATGAGAAATATAATGAAAGTAACTACAAGTAATATGACAGTTGCTAAATACTCATCCTGCCATCCATAACAGGTCAGCAACTCTTTAACAATGGATCCATCCGTGTAACCACAGCAACCATGCTAGTGGCATCTACCACTACCTGATTCACAGCTTATCTGAAAGATGTCAGAGGCAACACAAATATGACCTACTACATGAAAGACATAAGAAATGAAAAGTCAGATTCAATACAGTCAGATGGAACAGTTGTACTAAAATGTGAATACAGGGTATGTACAGTTAGTATTTGATATGTATATGCTAACCCTGTCACTCCCAACAGAATACAGTGAACAGTTTAGGTAATGCAAAGCTGAATATGAAGTGTGAAAATTTGACGGTGATGATGACATATCCAGTGTGAGGCACAGCATAAGAGCCTTGTTATGTTATCGCCTTGAAGCCAGTAATAGAAGGGAAATCATATGAAAAGACTTGTGAGCAAGACAACAAGAAAGTTTATATCCTCTATTAAAGCCAATATATTACCCTCTACAACAGTACTGAGTTTGCAGTGAGCCAACAGGAAAGTAACTGTGATCCAAAAATCTGTTTAACACCTAGTAAGTACTCTTATTTCAGCAGTCTGGGTTTCATGTTTGAGGTCAAATTTGGTACAGATAAAATTCCATCACTTGTCTGCGAGAATATCATTGGATGCCTGTAGAAAGAAATTCTCAACTCCTCTCATCCTGTCTGCTATCCAGATTAGTCTGTGGCTGTGTGCTGGGTGCCTCCTAGCATTACACTGAAGAAATCCCATGCATGGCTGAAAAGAACACACTGGGTGACAGGAAGAGGGAGGATGAGGTTTCTTTCTAAGCAGGGGAACAGTACACACAAGGGTAAAGGGTCTTTGAGAACTATTTCCCACGACCACTTTTTTTAAACTCATCAAATGTCATTACAAGCATAATAAAATAGTATTTTATCATACTACTCCTTGCCAAATTGACTGTTGCCTGAGCTGCCTTTCTTCTGGTGACATATTGCCTTCCTTTTGACCCTACATTTGTTCACTAACCGTGCCTGCCATCATGTTGCCAGCTGTAAGCCTCCTACTGACCAAGTAAGGGCTGCTTTATCCCTACTGGTTTTGTCTGCCAAGTCTGCTTTTGGGTTCAAATCCTGTGTTATATTGTTACAGCCATATGCGCAAAAATATGTAGACAAAAAGATTAGGCAGCAACATGGAGGTACTAATGCTTGTCTAAGTGTTCTCCAATACACATTTTTATATAACTAATACAACTTTTCATGAACCTAATTCCATGTTTCCAGCATAGTTCAGTTCAACGTTTACTACACAAAAACAAGACGTCCACTGATACAAAACACCAGCTCCTCTGTTTGCAGTATTATGTTGACTAATGCTCACTGCAGTGCTTTGCTTATACAATTCTTTTATTATGTACACAGTTTAAACTTTGCTGGCTTGAAGTGTTTACTAGACACTTTCATTGTAATGAGGGCCAAATAATCACAATTTATTCACCTCATTGTAACATCGTATAACATAACATTTAAATGTCTATAATGGTAGGTTATATTGTATACAAAACATTTGATGATTTAAACACAATAGTCAAGACGATTTTATTATTCTAACATAAGATAATAAGTGTAGAAAAAAGAACTTACTTACACGTTTGATTTTTTTCACAACCTCCAAAGATCCACGTTTGTCCACGGCATCTACCTCTACACACTGTTAATCTGCTCTGCTATGTGCACTACAGTCTCGTTTAATCCCCTGCCTGCATACCTCTGGGTCTTTCCATTTACCATTTCTCCATAGCCACAATTAAAAAGTTAAAAGTGTGGTCCTTCTATCAAAAAAACTACATCTGTCATGATTTCTACATAATGGGCTAAAATGGTAAGTTGTGCTCAGGTTTTGTGATAGGCTGTTTCTGTATTTGTGGATAAAAAGGTGTTAGTGAAAAACTGCTTTGAAAACAGGCTGGTTGTCTGCTGTACCAACACTAAAATGGTTCTATTGTTCAAACAGTGAGTAGGAAAATAAGAGAGCAAACTGTTACTATTGTTAAGGCCCATTCATCAATACAGATCAGTGATATATATATCTTGTTACAACATGGGGACAGATTTTAGCAATAAAACCCAACAGAATATAATTTTTTTGTGTTTGTTTAGTGCTTGAGAAAAATGTTGGAGGTGCTTCCTTAATAAAGCAGATAATAAGTGGCACCTACACATCACAGCAACATCTAAACAATCTAAATGCCAAAATAATGTATCTCCACTAAGGTGTAAAATAACACTTTAAGGACTGATAAACACAGACCTACAGTAAAACCCTGAACTTGTTGCACTGCTGTAAGGCAATCTAAAGTGGAGCATGGCATCTGAGGACCACGCTAGGGGAAAGCAGGGAGGAGAACAGCTAGACCGTGATGTGAAAGTCCATATAAGGCTGCAGGCAAGGAAATTACCAGAGAGGAACTGATGTAAGAGCAGAAACCTTGAGTCACAACATGACTTCCTTGGGAAACTGAAGCAGCAGTCCAGCAAAGGCAGTGTTTCTCAATAATTATTGCTATTGTGAAACATCAAGGTTGTTACAGTTAAATAAAACACTAAATAAATGTAAACTGGGTCACCCAGACAGTTAACGGAAAAACTATCTTTTAAGCCATGAACACAACTTTCACTGGGTGCAGACTGGTGAGCTTTGGAGCATTTGCTGAATCAGTGTAACTAGCTTCCTTCTTTCATACGCCTTGTCTACTGAACCTTCACATGACGCCGCAAACTTTTACTAAAGGAAACAGACCACTGACTGTTGCAATAACAGGTCTGGGTTTTAACCACTTCATCGCAGATATCGCCGTCCACCAGGTGCAATGACTGATCCTGGGAAGGGATAACTTCACATCCCAACAGCATATAGCCTGATGTATTTAGGCTTTGGCTGCTCATTAATAGAAGCCTTATTGTATAACATATCTCACAATCCTTTTTGGTCATCAATTTTGCTGCTTCCTCTTGACCATCTATTCTGTCCACTACTAGTTTCCTCTTTCTAACTCTTTGTTATGTACAGGCTGAGGTCTCTACAACACAGCTGCACTTTCCCTGCAGTATCCCTGTGACTGTGAACTGATTGTGATTGACAAACAGTTTGTTTTGAGGTCCTTGAGGTCCCCAGCTATTACTTCAGTAGCTGCTACACATACTATAAGCTACTACTCTGGTGTTGTTGAGGCTAACAGTGTCTCAGCTCCACTATTCAGAGATTTGGCACATAGACTGACACTAAATGAAGGACTAAAAATACATATCAAGAGCATAGTAAACACATGCGGTGAAAAAGTAGGAATAATGTTAATGCTTTGGTGCAGTACAGAACATCTGAAAGGATACCGATTTTCTATGATTCTGACAAATAATGTATCACAGCTCAAATGTATTTTGAATATAATAGCTTTTCTCTTGTCTTGTGCTAAAAATTGCACTTAAAATTTAAAGCAGCATTTTTGAATAAACGGGCCAATGTATTGCTAATAACTAAGTAATAATACAAAGCTGTTTATTGCCCCAATTGCACAATTTCTACTACTTAACAAGTGACTTTCACAAAATGGCCCTGTAAAGTTTATTTTAAAATGCTGATATGATTAGAGGAATTCCTTTTGGGAAGAGGAGGGCAGTGAAGGCTCTTGAAGTACACACTTTACATACCAGGATGCTGCAACATTTTTTATGGTTAACAGCTTGAAAAAATATGGAGGGAGTATACTCCCTCCATATATACTGCAGGAAGAAAGCAGCTGCAACCCTTGGTACCATTTGTATTTCTGTTTGAAATTTGGAAGTGCAGTGAGTCAGGTTTCATGATATGCCAGCAGTGATAAATATACATGCGTTTTAAGTATTTATAATTACACTCAGATATTTAATTACTGAAAGCTCTAAAAAATACTGACCTAGTATCATATTAGTCAAGCTACTGGCTGCTGCGCAAAATAATCTAGTTTTTATAATGTGGGGCAAATTATGAGTCTAAAGCATATACATATGCACAAGGTAATCTGATGTTGCTCCATTGATAAAAAATAGTAATATAGTGATTTAACGAATTGCAGTGTCTGCACTGTGACTTAATGGCTTTGTACTTAGCATCACCTTCATCTCATGGGTAATGAGTGACTCTTTCTGTAGCATAATGTTCCTTATGTGAAATGCACACAGATTTCACAGTTTCTATATTATCTTCTTAATTCGAAAAGTATTATGCTGAGTCAAAGCCCAACTGGGTGCGTTCATCCTGTGCTGCAAACAGAAGAGACTTTCACTTCTGTTAGCCACTGATGAGGGCATGAGCAGAAACACTGGGCTTGGCTTATTATAATGCTGCTTGAATGAAAGAGTCAAGTGTGTGTGCGGCCCTCTTTCTCTTTGTTCAGAGCTACACCAGCACCAGCACAAATCTATTAAGCTTTGGGTGCTTCTTCATTTGATATCACAGCTCAGAGCCACATTTTGGCATCTTATCAGTGGCAATATGGCATAATAGTTCTTAGTGCCTGGCATTATGCCACCTCCCTGTTTTAAGTGTGCCTCCATTTTCTCCAGATTTGGGCAGCACAGCTGGCCTGAATGACAGTTCAAATCCCTCCTTGTTAGACCTGACTGAAAAGGAGGCCTTGGGAGGACTAGCTCGCTTGCTACTGCAGGCCACACAGCGGCTTCCGCTAGAAACCGATTCTATAAATGTGATTTCAGGGTCTTATGCTGTGGAGAGAAGTTCATAGGAACGTAATAACGCACTGTACTACGCCCTAATGACTGAATGAATGGTTTGATTAAAGGCGCTAATTTTAATGAACAGGCGGGAGCGCGCACTCGCACACACCTAACGGAAAGTACCCCAGTTATCTTCGTGTGAGCTGGAAGGGATGTAAAAGATTTTAAAATGCCATAACATGTACCAGAGATGCAGTTAAGGTTACGGTTGCTATTAACGTTAAGTATCAGTGTCAAACAGTAAGTCGTAATGGCAATTTTATGGGGATAAAGACAGACAAAAACACGGTATTTTTACATGATAACGATAATGCAGTTTTCAGTCTTACCGTCTTCGGCATCTTCCTTTCTTTTTACGTCCGGTTCAGGTTTTATAAAAAAGTTATTAAATCACACGAGCAGTTAGCGAGAGCAGAAGAAAACTTTTTCCCATCAGAACAACGGCGCCAATCAAACGGCTTCCCGTCTCGAGGAAACAAACGTTACTTTAAGCTCGAGGACGAAGAACTATTTTCAAGCTTACGCTTGTGAGAGTGTTTTTTTTCTTTGTTTCGCCTTAAAGTGAAATGGGCTGGAGCTTGATTTCCTGCTAACGGTACCCCTGACTGCAAGACCACACCCAGGCCCGATGACAGGACAGCAGCCAGCCAGACTGAAAAAGAGGGTTCAGGCCAGCAGACTCCGCCTGCAGCAGCCATCATCATGGCTGCGGTGTGCTGCCTCTCAGCCAAAAACTTCATCAGCACTCTCCCTCTCACTTTCACTCAACACACACGTTCAACACAGATCCATGGGCTATTCTTGTTCAAAATAATAATTACTCATGTGTTACTAGCCTACAAGTACAACATTAAAGCAGGAAGCACCAGAGGACCAGACTTTTTTAAGGGTGTGTGCAGTTTGCTAGCAACCAACACACACTTTATGATAGATAATAATCATAATAGGCTATTTAGTGGTTTAGAGTAGGAGGTTTGTTTTGGGATGAAAAGGCTACTAAACATTTTACATTTTACAATTAAATTTAACTAATAAAAAGTACTTAGTGGTATTCAGTCTCTTGGCATTTGCTTCAGCTTAAGTACATATTTCCAATCAATATGTTTTATTTAAAATGATGGTGTCTTATTTCTTAGGCTGCCATATTTGCACACACCTGTGACATTGTGTCTGAGACCCAGTAGACTACTGTACATCATGTGCTGTATGCCGTGAAAGTCGTAGTTGCCATTGTGTGTCTATGCAACATATTGCCATCCATTCTGGTTGGCTACATTTACCTTCTCAATTAATCCGTTTCAGTGCATCTGACTTTTATCTTTGTACTTGTAAGGAAAGTGAATGCAATGAGCAATGCAGTCCCAATGGCCCCAGAGGAGGTCAGTGCAGAGATACTGCACCTGCATCCAGATAAAGAGGGTTTGAATCAATAATGACAGTTGCTTCAGAGTGGTAACTAGAAAAATTGCATTTCCTGCAGAAAATGCGTGGGAATGCTGAAAGCTGAAAGTTATTTGCAAAACACTGCTGAAAATGCAGAAATGTGAAATCAATTGCCAGAATTGGAAGCACTGCCAAAAATGCAGATATGTGAAAAAGTACGTTAAAGGCTGAAGGAAAAGTATTAGTAGAAGTAGTAGAATCAGGCTGAAGTAGTAGAAGCTGTAGAAAAAGGCTGAAGTAGTAGTAGTAGTAGTAAAGGCTGAAGCAGAAGTAGAAGTAGCAGAAAAAGGCAGAAGTAGTAAATATCCCCACAAAGATAGAAAAACCAGTTTGTCTGTGTGTATTACTGTCTATGTGTTTGTGTTTGTATGTGTAGTGTATTACTGTGTGTGTGTGTGTGTGTGTGTGTGTGTGTCTGTGTGTG
>LKNJ01006022.1:0-20029 GCA_002120245.1 Maccullochella peelii | reverse complement strand
ACCAGCACTTGGTTCGCGTTGGTGGAAAGGGGGTATGTGTCATGACTACGAGCGACCCCTTTCACATTGTCACATTGTCATTTGATACATTGTTATTATAAAAATACGGATTATAGCTCCTGTAAATCCAATATTACCTCAAGCAGTTCTACTCATTGATTTGCAAGTTATTCAATGGTCTAATACAGCCAGAGATATTAAAGTGATAGTTACAATGGTATAGCAAATTATCTGATGGTCGACTACTTTCTATTGTCTCATGATGTATTTTGTCATATTGCCATCAATAGTTTAATTAGTATTGAAAATAACCATTAGTTGCAGCCCTAATGCATTCAGTCTGACTGCAAACATGGGCTTTTACCACCTCAGATTGGCAGTGTGAAAGGTTTATAAGTAGCTCCCCAGCACACAGAGCCATCTCCATCCTTCGTGTGATTTCCTGTCGGAGACTGCATAAGCTCTGGGGCTTTCAGCTCAGACCTTTTCCATCTTGCCTTAACACAATTGCATCTCTTCACTGCCACCCACAACTCATTCCCTCTGAAATGCCCACCCGTCCTTCTCTGAGACTGCAGCAGAGGTTCAGGATGAAAACCATTTGAAAGGAGGCCCTTCCCAGCAGAGGTCCTGTTGGCATGGAAACGGCTGTCTTTGTGAATGGAGGCTTCTCTTACACGCCTGGTCAGAGGTTTCCCACTGTCTCATGGTCCCTATCGGACTTCTTACAAGCAAACCTGGGTTTATATTGGTTTTATGGTACTTTTTGTTAATGTCCTTTGTTGTTTTCTACAGGTTCTTAACTGTTGATTGCTTATAAGAGAGTGTGATTGTGTTACTGCGGGTCTTGTGTTTAGTTTCCACATTATGTGAACACTTGAGTGCGCTCATTCATCTGCTGTTCACACACTGACTATAGAGGAAATGTGCACTTAAAGTTTAGAGAAATTAAATATGAATTAGAACATTCATAAGATTGCTGAATCAAGCAGGGAGTCCTCTTGTTTCTCCTGTATTTGTTCAACACAATTGGTACAAACACTCGCAGGATTTCTCTGAACTGGTTCCTTGGCATAGTGGGGTTGATTTATAAAAAAACAAACAAAAAAACCCCAAATCTGACTAGACCTTTCTAATTAGTGACCATCTCCCCATATTTTGCCAAACACTAATTAATGATTTTAGCTCATCACAGTTCGTGCTGTGCCTTCTTAGTTGATTAGTTGACAAATCTGTTTTCCAGCTAAATTAACTTGACCATGAACCAGTTACTGAGAAACGACAGTCCCATCTCTAGCACCACAGTTGTTTTCACAAATATGGTTGTGTCTTTAATAAACACTAGAGTTTAAGAGATTTTTCATTATGAGTGCATTAATTTGTGGATGGACAATCATAGAGTTTGACAGATTTCTCTGTAGGTAATGCTGTAGGTATTGCTCCTACAATCACTTGTTTATCCAAGTATTGTAGTCGCCCCACCTGCCACTATAAAATCAAATGTTGAATAGCTACAAATTGGTAATTAGCTGGCATTTAATCAGCCCGAAAGGAGTCAGGAAGGATAAACCCTCTAATAACAGAGATAAATCAGTGGTAGTCCAAAAATGGCACACACACACACACCAAAGCGCATTGAGTGCATTGTTGGTTTTCTACGCAGTCTGTCAGGTTATTTGTCTAAATTAGTCCGTGATTAGATGTCTTGAAGGAAAACCAGCATGTCTCTGTACTCTGTGGACCAGACAGAGAACCACTGAACTAATTATTCATTTCCAAATTCAGTTTAATCAACAAAACAAGCCAAGGTCACTGCAGCATCCCGTCTTTGTCTTTTCCCTGCCACACAGGTGTCTAGTCTATAGTTGGCACACTCTTTATTGTCTGTCCTTCATACCATTTCTAAATTCTCTGAGACCAGAAATTGGGATTTACAGTGTGATTGCACTGTTTGGGGAAAATAATAATTTCTCCCATAAAGATGCACCTTTTATGGTAGAATTTTGCCCTGATAATATCCAGTTCCAACCTAACCCCATTTGTAGTAATTAAGTGTAAAACATTGTAATTATCCTGTTTGAGGATCCAACACTCTTTATTAACTGAAAAACTTTGAGGTAAGTTTTTCATGGTACAGTTTGCCAGCATAGAAACAGTTTGAAGTTAGATCACAGTTTGCTGGCCCACATTTCTTTCTTCTGGATGAATTATTTACTGTTTATCAAAATTAAAGTAGGTTGGGTCACACTTACTGTAGTTAAAAAAATCCATCTTGTGTGAATTGATCTCAAGTTTACAGCTTTAAGAAGACATGAATGCACCCAAAATGCATGAATGTATTGTGGTCTGATTCTCTCCGGCTCAATATAAAGACAGTTTCGATGCCAGATACATTTATTTTAAGTTGATTCATATTCTTTATTCCTTATATTGCATTTTGCCCTGTTCCTCTTTAGATCAGAGTTCAATAATGGATTATTTTGGTGTGATAAAGAAGTAGAGGCACTATAGGAATGTGTTGCATTGTCATGGTAGGATATCCTCCCTCAGACATGACCTGGGTGGCTTTCCGCCGGGGACGCAGACAGCTGGCAGCTCAGTTAAAGTGCCTTTAAGTCTATTAGAGAGGATAATCCTTGAGGGAGAGTTCAGTGAACAGAAGGAGCAGACAAACAGTCTGTCAATTCACTTTCCTCACTTTTGCCATCTGATTGTGTCCCTTGTACAAACCCTCTCGATGCAGCCAATTGTTTTCCAACACATGGCCGCCATATGCTTTCTACATTACACCCTAAAAGGAAATATGGCCTCCCTAAACAAGACATGTAAAATAGAGAAAAACCCACAACGTGTGTGTGTGTTGTGTGACCTCAAAGTTTTAGCTCTGCTCCGAACAAAATTGCTATAAACGATCTCTGAGGCGCGTTTTTTGACGTTAGAAGATGAAAGTTAACAGGCCTGTTTGGTTTATTTCTCCGCTGTTGCTGCATCTTTTGTAACACAGTTGTTTTCTCACCTTTGTTGCTTTCCCTACGTTTTCTCTAGCCTCCCACCTTTTGCACCTTCACTGCCCCTGGCTCAGTCGGTGGCTCAGCATCACTTCAAAGGGAAGGTCTGCGGAGCAGCAGATAACACGCTGTACCCCCAAGCACCGGCAAAGCTTTTCCAGAGCCCCTATGCAGTCCCTCGACTGACAGGTTTGGCCCCTTCTGTGTCTTGTAGGAAACGGTTTCTGCTACTTCTGTTTCTTTACTGATGTTTCTAGTGTCATGAAATTCCTGGAAAACTTATGAAATTAGAAAAACTGTTGTCCAGGCCTGGAAATAATTTGGAATTAACAGAATGTTTTGGAAAAGTTTGAAATATACATTGTTTTGGCTATTGTTTAAAATATGTTCCTAAAAATCCCAAAACATGTCTAACATTAGGCGAAATACGTTCCTCGTATTACTAATTTAAAATCAAGTGCTGTGCTGCATGACCGTTGAAACGTCACTAATATCATGTGATACACATTGGTGTATACAGCTAGTTGTAGTGGCGGGAATGTCTGACGTTAGCAAGCGCTAGTAGTTTGCTTATCCGCAAATGCATGGGAAGTACATGTTTAATAATGTTTGGCTTTCGAACGACAAATATAATACATGGCTGAAGAGAGAGACAGACCCTAGCCTGCACCCTGTGATCGCTATATAGACCTACCTATTTTAAAATGCTTAAATAAAGTATTTGAAATGGGTTAAAAGATTATGGAAAAGTTTTGAAAATTCATTGGTAAAAATGTGTAGGAACCCTGTCTATAGTATCCATTACTTGTTCTAAAAGCAATAGTGTTTTTTACTAGGATCAGTGGTTGATTACGTCTCATCTCACCCTCTGCATGCCTCTCTGAATGATCACACAGCAATTATAAAGATCAAATATTCCAGACAGCTAGTGGTGTGAATTGTTTGCTTCATGACCCCGTGGTTAGCGGTTTAGGTTAGCAATTACTTTTTCCTCCTGTGATTTGGTAAAGCATAATTTGACTCACTGTTAGGGTTAAGTTGTATAAACACTAAAGGAATGTAATAATGCGTGTGGCACTGCTCTTTTACAAGTTGAAAAATAGAAGTGCACTTTAAACTTGCTTAAAAAAAAGTTTAGATTTTGTTTTTACTTATGTCAGCGCTATGATATAAAATCTGATTAGTGGATTTGAGCGTCCTTAAAAAAACATCTTATATACTTATATACTAGACCCCCACAGATGTAATGGACAACGCTCTGTTAGTACTTTGCTAATGTTAGTACATGGCATCTGTTGGCTCACCTGTGTTTCCATGGTAGCAGCACCTTGCTCTTCCGGTTCCTCATGATTTCCTCTGGGATGAAACGCCTCTTATCGTTCTCTGAGAACATCTTTGTCCGCCTGTGGATTTCTGTGGCACCTACTGTCTCTAGTGAAAAAAGACTATTATACAAGCTTGTCAAGGGCCACGATAAGTATGATAAGCTCCACTAAACTGTTGAACTAGTTCTTAGCATGACAGGAAAAGGCAAAGATTATTTCAGAAGTCCACACGCTGAACAAAATATTACTCTCCTTTGAAGACATTCCAGTTATGAGCATCTTTTGTTATATTCGTTCTCTGGCAGTAGACACATGTTGACATCTCAGTGCCCCTCTCAGTTCCATCCAAATTGATCATTCATCCTTTAAATTATAACGTATAAAATAACAGAATAATACATTTATTTACAGTGTTATTACAGTTATTTACAGGCCTACAGCATTTTATGAATTGCAATATGGAATAAACATATTTAGGGGCCACATTGACCTGGTCTGGCCTGTTGATGGCGCGTGTGTGTGTTTTGCGTGTGTCAAGGCTTGCTTTATTGGAGGTTTGAGTTGCGGACTGAATGAACCTCTTCACTGTGTAACACGATTCAAACCAAGTGGTGAAAATGATTTTTTTCAACCTTAAATGTCGGTTTATTTATAGTGCAAAATCCATGCTAAAACGGCAACGCAATTAATTATATCATTGTCATCATCACCATGCATCTAGCATGATCACCATCACCGCTGTCATCGCTACCGTCACCATTATTAATAATGAAAAGGATAGGTTACTATTTGTCAGTAAGAATAGTTAGAGCCTGTAAAACAGTGCAGAGAGGACATTAAAGTTTAAAAATCTCCTCCTCTCAAACTTGTAATGGAAACTTTAAAGAATGAGAGTAATGTCTGCAAAAGCTTGAAATTATTTTTATTTGTAGTAATTCATCAGCTCTGAACCAACAGCCTGACACGAACATGTGTGATCATACTCCTGTCATTAAGCCTGCCTCCACTCATTAATTTCTGTTTTTCTTTGTAGCGCCTGCTCTGCATGACTGAAATGTGAGCTAGTCTGCAGTTGGGGAATTTTTAAAAAAATTGAACGGCTGAGACTCACAGCTGCAAATTGTGTCATGATTGTGATGGTCAGGTCTCTGGTGCAGAAAGCTCCTGGACTTGGAAGAAGAAGCTGTTGAGAAGGTGGGGTTGGAGAGGAAATGAGGCTGCATTCCAGCAGTGATTTATGAAGTGTCGTTCATTCTCTCTGTACTGCTGGCTAGTTTGCATCTGCTCCAGACAGTTCCCCGACTTTCGGAGAGCTGGACCCATCTCAGCATACATATTGAAAGGAAGTCATTAGTTCCCATATGAGCAAAGTTGATTCTGTGCGGTCAGCTAAGTGAAAGTTGCTAATTTGAAGATTTACCTGTGGCTCTTGATTTTTTTTAAAACATTTTTTTTATAAATCCTTTCGCTAATGCATCATCCAGCGTTTCATATTTTCATTCACCAAGGGTGTGAATCAAGCTCTCATGTGGACCACAGAGCTTGGAGCTCAAATTAAATGCTCACAAACTACAGAATGAGTCACATCTTAAGCCTGGGGTCCAATGTGACTAGACAAGGCCTGTTTTATCATTAATCCATAGAGAGACTGCAGCACTGCTGTGTGAGAACATGTCAACCAGACCGGGCTCGAAGTTCACACCTGCAACAGGAATTAAAGATATTCTTTTCACACCTCTCTGAGTTGTCTCTGTTGGAATAACAGTATACAATATACAATATGTTTGGAGTGGAATCTACTGTATTGTGTGACCTAAAATTGGATTAGCCAACTCCAAAAATATTTAACATTCAGCTATTAGTTATGCATTTCAGAAAAAATGTTAACAGGCTGAAGCAATGACGTCTTTTTACATTTCATGGCACGCCCTTCAAAATATTTTAAAATGAAGTCAAAACAATTAAGGTTGCTATAACTACAGGCCCTTATTTAATTGAAGTGTTGTTGGGAAAAGTCTCACATTGTAGCTTTTACTTTTCCTTGTAGTCATGTTGCAATGAAATGTGTAAAGTTTAGCCAAAATTTCCAAAAGAAAGGGACAACTATTCTGAAGAGGGCCCTGATGCAGTAATGTTATCAAGAGCGCTATTGTGCTTGTCTAAAAATAACTTAGCTGCACTAGAATACCACAATATACTTGTTATGCAACTTTTATTTATTTGCTATGCTATTTGCTAATTAGTCATGTAATAAAAGCTGCATGTGCATTGGTTATGCCAAAGGATGTTAAGTTTAATACTGACTTTTATTTAAATTTGAATCATGACATCAGATTACTGAAAGTGCTGTGTATTCTAAATGAATGCACACATAATATGCATATACAAGTTGAGATACTTACTTGTCTTTCCTATTCAAAGTGGATGAGAGCAATGATTTTGTTCACTGAAGACCGTTGCATAACCCAGTGCTTCTCTCATATTTTGACTAGAGTTACTCAAACTGAACTGAGGCCAGGAAACACGGCACTTGCATTCCTCCATGTGGACTCATTGTATTTGGCACATCCAGACACAGCTGACCCAGACTGAAGTTGCAGGCACCCATAATCTCTGTGCTTCCCTCACTCAGAGGCCTCTGGGAAGCATTGAGAACTTTTCCTAGAAGGATCTGGGTTATCCCCCTGATGGTGGAGTTTAAAGGTGGCTTATTTTGTTTCTGAACACAGGAGTTGGCTATCATGTAGCTTGCAGAGTGGGCGAAACAGAAGCTGCAGACCTTTGTATCCATATTAAGGAGATGTTTTTAGAGACCGAACTCACTACTATAACCTCTGCCTATATCATGAATACGTGTGTACTTGGTACTACTATTGCTGGCTGAGTACTAATTCTCCTAGGCAGAAGTTTTGGCATTTTGTCATTATCGGATGGTGACAGAATAGATACAGACAGGAAACATGAGGAGGGGACATGCATTAAAAGTCCCTCCCTAACCAGAATTGAACTGGGGATGCTACGACCACTCGGCCTTCTTCTTCTTTTATATAATACCCATGAGCTATGAACTATTGGAGACATGTTTTTTCTTCTTCACCCAAGATTGTTTTTTTTCTCCAATATGTGCTGTATGTGATTTAGGTATGTGTATTGACATTGCATTAATGAGTTGATGCTTTCTTCCCTTGCTGATCCTGATGATTGGTATTTGGGCTGATCCAAGAATATTTTAATGGAACCGGTATTGGCTAAATTAAAGCAGATTAAAGTCTGATCCTTTCTTTATTGAACTTTACTGTGTTTTGTCTACCTCAGCCTGCTGGTGTTGCGTGTGATTTTTTTTTTTTTTTTTTTTTTTTTTTTTTTTTTTTTAAATATATCAATAATTTAAGTTTTGTAGTATAATTTTTTGTGTTTGTCACTGATTCCACCTTTCTAGTGTCCTTTTTGTTTACATATAGTGTCTGAAATTACTAAATATATTTTGTATTTCAGTTCCTGTTTTGACTTTTCAATTATAGTTTGCATTCATTTTGACTGTAGTTTTGTCTAAAAATGATCTTGTCATTGTGACCCCTCACCACATCAGGAAACATCCACTAGTTGCTTCATGCTACATCATTACACAATGAACAAAGTGATTCTTTGCAACTTCAACTCAGCACTTCATTGCAAATAAAAGCCAATTTAAGAATCCTAAATTGTGAGGTTTTTTCGTCTGTCGACCATCTTTCTGTCTCACGATTATCAAATGTCAAACAGCTGCATAGCCTGTCTGGGCATCTGTTCATTTCCCATAACTTGATGTCCATATCCAGTTTTGTTTACGTCAACTTAGAAGTCCCATTCTCTCTGCACAAGCCACCTCCTTACTCCTAAGGTGCCTAATTATGTTTATAGGCAGCTGCTCAAAACCAACACCTTTATCTTGTTTTGTGTGTTGTTGAGCAAATTATATCCTGGGGTACAGAAATAAGCTATCTACTATTGGACTATATGTGTATGGTGTTGATTTTAAGGTTGAGAATTTCAACAGTCGAACATATGGATTGTGTTAGGAGTGCTAGTAGCTCTACCAAAACTCATTCATGGTCAGAAACAGATCTTATCCGGAGTGACAGGTGTTTCTAGCTGTTTGTTTTTTCAATTCAAAAATTTGGTCAAAAAGAAGACATTTAATTTTTATTTATATTTGTGCAGTGATGGCACAATTTACCTTGGTGTTATCGAGTGGCGTGAACTTTCGCTATCCTTTGCAATGTCGGTACTGTAATTTGATTGGTGCAATTTCTGTGCAGTTAACCGGCTGAAAGGCCAACATTGTTAGCCGTTGCGAGTCCTATCTGTTATTTGAGAACTCCCTATGTTACTCGGGTGACTCCGTACATTGCTCTGTGCCATGATTCCAATCACTGGGTAAGATACGGACTGTTTACAGGACTAATTGTTGCTGTGAGTTTTGACAGTTTGGCCATTTGCCGTCACTGCTACTGGACCCATGAAAGACAGAAATCTAACGCTAGCTAGAGACCCCCTACTTTGTATCACTTGAAAAACCTCCACTCTGTAACACCGCTGAACCGCGAGTGGACTGAGTGTTTCTGTAGTTCCAACAACTTCAACAGAGTGATACGTATTCCCTCTAGTGGGTCGCATCACGTCAGTTTCAGGAGTCTATCTTATCAATAACTGAAGCTCATACACATAATGGTTTTTAATCAGTACCTCCAGTATTTGGATGAAGGAGCTTGTGAAATATAAGGGGTGTCAGAATTAGTAAGCGACAATTGTTATTTCAGTGAATCAGATACATATTTAATCAACATTTAGGTAAACATATGTATTTGCTTGGAATTGGCAGACACTAAATGTTAAGGCATCAGGATTGTGGCCAAAAAAAACTTGATCACGGCATCCGTGTTCCTTACACAATAAGTAAGGAGGATTCAAATGTCACTTTGATATTAAATTTGCAAAGATACACCATGTTAATGCTGTTAGCTGTGCACTGGTTTGCCAGCAGCTGCCCTCTGTTCACTTCCCATCAGATCAGACAGGAAGAACTGACGCATCTGTGGTGGACGGTGACTCACTGTTACACGCTGATGCAGGTGTTGCATGCTGTGCCAGGTTGTTAAATTGCTCTGTTGTTTTTTTGGCATTTTTTTGCAAACCTATTGAAGAACTGATGTGTTCTCTCTGGGTTTCAGAGAATAAACTGTGAAATCCCAGCATCCTTATCTCACTACTCTGGCCATCCTGCTTTCTCCTCTCGTATTCCAGATGGCCCCACGACCTGTTAACTCTTTGATGACCTCTGAGATTGCTGTACTGACAGCTCTTTTTTCCCTCTTTGTCCACAGAAAGAATCAACCCTTAGAGTGGGACCTGGAGTGGAGAACACCAATTGTGGCCTGAACAAAGACAGACAGAGAGAACTGTAAGTAAACACTGCAACTGCGTGAACTTCTCAGGGGTCAGGAAGTTTTTGTGTGTATGTAACTTGTGCTCAATGCAGTGATTATCGCATAGGTTTACACACTGGAAGAGTGAGATTTGTGGTTGTTTTGAATGGCTGAGAGTACACGTGTTGTTTGTAGATGACAAGGAAGCCATATAAATTGCTTTTTGGTGTATCATAGTGTATCTGAATCTCTGTTTGGATGTTGGGATCAAAATATACAACAGATGGCTGGAAATATAAAGGAGTCATTTATTAGGCTCCTTGCAGTCGTATTTATATTCTTCAGATTGCGGGCTATGTATCTTTCTCTGTCCGTGAACAGCATTTTGTTCACAAGCTTTGTTTTCAGAAAGTAAAACCTGGAAGACAAACAGTGGACAAAGCAAACAAGAATATTACACTTCCACTTGAAAAGACAATGAAAAGCAGCCTGGCAAATGTCCAAGTAAGGTGGTTTCTTTTTGCGAATGTATAGACCGTTTTACAGTTTCACACATTCACAAACGCTGTTGCAAACATGGACAAAAATTATAAACAGGCTATAAAAAGTTTGTCTTGTCAGTGTTTGTTGTCAACAGCTGATAGGATGTAAGCTTGAACCCAGTTGTTTCCTAGCAACACATTTGCCATGTAAGAGTCTGGTATCAAGTAGATTCATTCCCACTCCACCATGGTACCAACCACAATAAATAAGTTCTCAACCTATAGGAAACAGTGTTAATAATAATGCTGAAGACTATTTACATACCATACTGCAGAATTACAAAGTCCTTCACAGAAAGGGATCAATTTATATGATAAAATGAAAATGCAACATACCAGAAAAAAGGTATGTACAATTAAGATTATGACAGTTTAAGATTTTAAATGGTTACCACAAATAAATTAAAAAAGAAGTAGTAGTAAACTGGTGATGATGCCTTCTTTTTCTTCTTGACTCTGAGGTAGTAAAAGATGGTATAGTTTATATGTTTAAGTAACCACTTAAGTAATCACATGTCCTTGTAAATTAAAGGCAGTTTGTTTCAACTTTTACATTTTGAGGCACAGCAGAGAACATGCTTTAACTTTAACTGGAGCTACTTACAGCACATTTTTATATAGTAGTACTGCATCATTTAATCTTGTTCAGTTAATGTTGGCTGCTACGTCTTATTTTCATCATCGATTAGTCCGCAGATTATTTTCTCGATTAACTGATTAATCCCATAGTCTACAAAATGTGAAAAAATGCCCATCACAAGTCTTCAGAGCTGAAGGTGACATTTTCAAATTGCTAGTTTTGTCTGACCAACAGTCCAAAACACAAAGATATTCAGTTTGAAGTGATATAATACAGAAAAAAATCATCCAGTTAGTTGTATTAATTCTGTCATATGACTAATTGATTGACTAATTGTTTCAGCTTTACACGCAACATCATATAATCTTGATATCTCAATCTTGGTGTTATTATTCCTGTCTTTTCTTCACTGTGTGGTCCTTACCTTTTGTTCTCTTTTTAAATACTGTTGTTTTATTTTATGGCAGAAAGTGAAACCATAGTGCTGCAAAAGACTCAAATGTCTGACACGCTTCACATCAGAGTGAGTCCCTCAGTGAGGATGTGTAAGCCATGTGTCATCTAATGAAGTGGAAAAAAGTTGCCACAGAGATCAAGGAGGACAAGAAAATTATTGCTCTAGTGGATGTACGGAAGGCCCCACCCTGTGTTTCATTGTCAGCATCTCAGACAGGATGCAGACCTTTCACACTTGCGCACGAGACACAGTGGAAGTTGTTGGAGTTGTTATGAACAAACAGGAGGTGAATTCCTACGTGTGTGTTGGTCATTTGTGGAAGTGTGTGTGTGTGTGTGTGTGTGTGTGTGTGTGTGTGTGTGTGTGTGTGGAAGCTGGGATTTGAAAAGGCATGTGAATAGCTGCAAAATAAATAATAAATAGCTGTTTTTGGTTTGCAGCTTTACACTGTTCGTCTAGAGATTGGTAGGGATCATTCAAATTTTTGGAAACCTTTTATTGTCAAACTTAATTATCAGATGTGTCTATTTTTCTATAAGATATCAAACTTGTGTTTTACAAGCACCGTAACCCACATTTTCACAAGGTCAGGTTGCAAATATTCATCACTGTGTACCTCCAGCTTGATGCATGTGTAGTTGTCAACAATGGCTGTGGGGCCAAAGGAATGCAGTTAGTGTGGTTATGGTGTATTCAGTGCTCGTTGTCGCTGTAAGGGCGATTCTTCCTTAAAGCCGTGAGTGTGGAGCAAGTCTTGAATTATTCATCTTAGGCACGCGCGTCGGTGAATTAAAGGTAAAGTGATAGCACATGGCAGTGCCTTGCTTGGCTCGCTGCTGCATTTTTAAAGTGTGGAGTGGCACTCAAATGTCAAAATGTTAACATTGTCTTCCCCCTTAAAACTGTTACCCTGATCTCAGGGACCGGATAAAGGAAATTTGATATGGAGTTTGAATAATTCAGGATGATGGTTTGGGATTGAATTTTCATCCTTCCCTATTTGTATCCCAGTTCTATCTCCTTGTGCTCAAGACTTGAATGCTATGAACGATGAATTTGTCTGTTAATTGGAAGACTATTGTGTTGCAAACGAGACAGAAATGACAAATATTTATATATTTTTATATATTAAAACATCTTGAAACCAAATCACTTTATTTGTTCAGTCATTGAATTGTGCATGATTCTACTTGTTACTTTCACTAGAAGAGATTTTACTTTTCAGGCTGAAGATTAAGGAATAAAAGAATAATGAATTCCAGTGAAAAGGTTACTGTGTAGTGCAGAATCCCTGTAGGAAGAAATGCACTGCTGTCATTCCCTGAAAAGGTCCTTTAAAAAATTTGAATTGGAAACTACTTCCTAAGTAGACCGTTGAAAGGCACTGAGATTTAGCCATCCTCTGTGTCACTTCCTAATCAGTCCCACACCTCTCACCTACTCACTCTCTGTAAATAATTCAGAACAGCCTTTTGCCCGCTCCAGAGAAGAGCGTACACACAATTGATAATGGAGGATAGCTGGGGACAGTTATAAAAAAAAAAAAAAAAAATCGCTGCTGATGCACATTTCAGAAGTCCAGAACGTTTAAACAACTTCGACTACACTATCATTTTAAATCTGGACATCTTTTGCTAGTGAGTAACTTCATGTTAATCTATGCAAATGACCACAAGTCCAAATTAAACATCACTGAAGTAAGCTGAGTTTGTAGCAGATGAAAATTAAAAGGAAATGAGGTGCCATATATATCTTCTTTAAACAAATCATCAAATTGTAGAAGAACAGTTATTCTCAATGTGAGCCAACTGGGTCAGCATTTTAAAATAAGGCACAGCCTTCAGACAGTAGGTCAGTAGTGACAGCAGTCAGCCCTGCTTGCTTCAGGCTCTGTAAATGTGGGTAACCAGTCGTGTATGGCTATGTGGACTCGTACAGCTCTTTTTAAAGACTTTTCTCTAAAAAGATCAACTTTGTAACGTGGTGGATACAGAAGATGATTAGAAGTAACAGACCTCCAGCTAGCAGCTTTACTTTTTTTCTATGATGGTTTTTGTGGTTGAAAATCATAGCTCACTGCTGTGTTGTGGATATTGGGCGGGGGGGGTTGTAATCAAATGAACTGTATTGTGTTTTTCATCACTTTGCTTTGAGGCCACTCTGCGTTGTATTAAGTGGAACAGGAAATGTGTCTGTTGATGTGAGGATCTGTGTCATCCTTTGAGGGGTGTGGTTACCACTTTCTCAGTCATTCATGCTTTGGATTTCCTGTTGAAAACAAGTTTGTCCCTTTGTTGGGGAAGCAGGAAGCTTGGGACTTGACTGGACCTCCTTTTGCTTTGGCCTGGTGCCCAGAGATGAGTTCTGATGATGTTTTTTTTTTTTTTTTCTGTGTAATTTTGTGATGTAAGTATTATAACTAAATTTTATTATGTTAAGAGTGATGAATACCATCTCAATCCATCCCAGATTAAACCGAGAATCAACCTTACTGACAAAATAAGTTTGCTAGTAAGGACATGCTGATGCTTTTAATAGTCTCAAGTAGTGAGAAATAATCCTCAGTCTTGAGTTTTCAATCTTTGCCCACTAGAGTGCAGCCTACTCAGAGAAAACTGTTGGTCTGCAGGCTCAGGCATGTTGAGGTTTTTTTTGTTGTCTAAATGACACACAAATTTGTGTAATTTTTAAAAAAATATTTAACTCTTAATAATTCTAACAAACTGGATAGATCTCTATATGTCATGATGCAAACTTTAAGACAAACAGTGGGGATGCACACTTTGATATGCTATCTGACTCCATCAGTGTTTTTCCTTTCAGTGTGTCACAATTTGGGAGCTTCAGGATAATTGAGGACATAATTCGCCAAGACCACTTAAATGTATCAACCACTAATTGGTTTGAAGAGATTAATGGCACCATGTTAATTATCACACATTTGCCACTTGATTAACCACTGAAATGCTTTGTCAACAAATCGTATTGCTCTTTCAAAGTGTGTTACTCATCACTTGGAGATTTAAACACTACAGATTAGGTGATTAATTTACCTTGGTGTAGTTCTGATAACGTTAATGGTTGTGTTGTTTGGGGGGGTTTATAGACTCTAATCTTCATCTAATCTTCGCCAATGTCCATCAGACATCAGTCTACTTTAATGTCTCATTAGTGGCGTCACCAGTCTTCTCAATTTAGAGCATGCTATAGATTTACCCGACAGACCGCAGTCACAGCACAATTGACTTTATACATCGAAGGGAATCATGACTTTAAAATGATAAATATAGAGGCAGGTAAACCTTTTCTATATTGCAAAATAAGATGGAAGTAATTTGCTTTTAAATGAGTACTTAAAATTGACAACATGACATGTACTAATATTAAGAAACAATATGATTTTGTGACACAACTGTACAGGTTTTGTTTAGGTTTTAGGGATGGGCAATATGAACAGCTTATTTCATAAGTGTCATATAATATTGTCATGATATACTGTATACTTTGCTTTCTTTCTGTCTTTTTTTCGTCTTTCTTTTCTTCTTTTAGTGCAGACTTTAAGCATTTAAATAAATCTATTTACATGCTGCCAAGAAAAGAAATATTATAAAATCTGACTTTATCAAACACAAGCCAAATTAAATAATAACCGAGATTATCAGTAGTAGTCAAAGTCTGTTCTTGAGACCTGTTTAAAGTAGTTAATATCCCAATTAGTTCCGTATAGCTAGCTATATGGAGCTAATTGGCCTCTAAATTGATAAAGAAGTACACTGGTACCGGATCATCACTCTGTATCAGCCCATATCAAGGATTTAGGTGTATTGGGTGAGAGAAAAAGTGGCATTGGTGCATCCCAACGTAGCTGTGCAGTCTGGGAAGTAGCTCAGAAGTAAATTTTCATGGTTGAAAAGCCATGTAATGAAATGTTATCTTTCAGTTATGAAGAATAGTAGCATCAGGCCCCCCGACAGAACAATTAAGGATAAAACTGCATAAGTTTGAGTCAAAGTTTTTGGAAATAGAATTATTGATTTATTTGTGGTAGTGCTACAGTGCTATTTTTATTTGAACTACAAAACTTGAGCCAGAGTGCTGAGAATATTAATATACAACCAGCATTTGCATGATTTTTAAATTGATTTGTCTTGGGTACGTTAAAACATTTCCTGGCACCGGGCGTTTACATGTGGGAATTGCAGGGATAAAAGTTATGCTTAGATTTCATTTAAATTCATCAATAGCCTTTACAGAAAATATTATTTGAAAGCTGCTTTTTAAGTCTATAAAAAACCAACAGAAAATAGTTTAAAGAACAGACTTAAAGGAGGATATTTAAAAATGTCAGGTTGCAGTAGGGTTTGTTTTTGCATCTTTCTGTCTTTGTAGTCTCAGCTTCTGATTGAAAACTTAAAGTTCCCCTTCACTCTTGTTCCTTCAGTTGATTGTTTGAGCTTCACTGTACAGAATGATGTATAAGAGTTTGACACTAGAAGGACATTTTCACATTCATCTGCTGAAAGTGGAAAGTTTCTGTGTGCTCATTGAAAATTCCATTTTCCGGGATGCCGCCTACAAGCATGATTTGTAACATCACAAATAGTTTGGAAGCCAATCCTGGTCCAATATACAACTTGCAAAAGTGTGATGTGGAAACTTCTCCCCATCACCTCCAGCGCGCATACACTGAGAATTAACTTTACAGTGAAGTGGGAAACACCTGTTGTCCAGCACTTGAACTTATATTTATAGATTCTGGATTTTTAATAAAGGAGAAGAAGTAGATGTCATTTTCAAAGATGATTTAACTTTTTTTATGAAAAGAACACATCAGTTACAAATTGTTGTTATTATTATTATTATTTTATTCTTTAATGCTGTCAGGCCTGCCTTCCTCCACAGTAAACCATGTTAAATATTTTAAGGCAGCTTGAGGCTCCGTAATACCTTCCTATTCGCACTACCAGATTGGCTCTCATTCTTTCAAATGTATCTCCAATTATGGACTATCTGTAGTGTTAACATAGACCTCTGACGTTGAGACACATTTTTAATGCTCACCAAATCCCTTTTTGTTTCAGCTAATGTGCAGTTGAAAAAAGCCTGAAAACAGAAACTAAATATTCTTTGTTGACATTTTTCTTTTTCAATATGAACAACATCAAAGAAGGCAAATTCAAGTTTATACATGTGTCAATCTCATAAGTATGAATAATTATTGTAAAAATAAGTTGCATCATCTTGAGAATGAAGGGACCTGCATGTGGTGTGATGATGCCACATTTAAATCTGCAATGGAAGCTGAGACAACAGTGACACAGCTTTTTTTTTTCTTTCTTTTTTGAGCAGCACTGTGATTGTTTGTGTGTGGGGAGATGAGTCCAGTCATCATCATCCAGGGGGGGATAGGCTAACTCGGTTTTGGTTAGAGTTGAAAGCGTAAAAAGCTGCATTGGCCTTCAGGCTGCTGCTTTGTTTTACATCAACCGTTGAGATGCATATCGGAACCTTTTTTATGGCTATTAAGTTTCAAAAGCCAGCTTGCAGGTATACATTTTCGGCCCTTCGAACCTGTAGTGGTTTTTGTTGATTTTTTTAAAATCATTTTTAATCCAGTTAATAAAGACAGTCTATGAAATCATGGCATGTAGATAGCAGTTGCATATTGCACTTTTGGTAAACTCATCAACAGCTTTGTCCAGTGCCTGATTCTTTTCATTGAGCACAAGAAGCAACACGGATCGTTATAGAGCACAGTATTGACCAGTTAATGCAGTGCTGAATATTAGCTGCGTGGGCACATTGCAGATTGTAGAATTTATAAAGTAATTTCCCCCCATATGACAAATAATAATACAGTGAAATTCATGCCCTATTATATGCCAGTGTAGCTGGCCCGCTGGGGTTTGATACTCCCTATAGCTGCTGCATGTGTAAGCCTTGTGTCGTTATGTCTTCCTCTGAAACCCTCCGCTATGGTGCAGTGAGTCTCCGCTTTATGGATCAATACTGAAGCAGTGAGCTGACACAGTGAAAAGCAATATTCATAAATAATGAAGAGGGCACCCCTTCACCCTGCCCTGTCTTTCAGTCCTGGCAAAGAACAGAACAAAACCGTAAAGATTATGCTTATTTAAAAAAAAAAAAAAAATTTTTTTTTGCTTATGGAGCATTCTGATTTAAGAGAACACATTTCGTCACTGTACTGCCTTTAATGTTAGCTGCTGCATACATTATGTGAAGGCTGGGCTTTTTTAATACAACCCTTTGCCCTTGTTCTATTTTGACAGCATTACTTTCCTTTTATAGATTGTTTCTGATGATTGTAGATGGAGGAGGTCTTTGTGTTTTCTCTTGTGTTCCATTTCTCTCCTGATGTGCTGTTTGTTCCAGGGAGATGGCAACCTGGTGTTTCAGGAAATCTCTGCTGCAATGAATCACAGTGAGGTGTCACCTTTAGTAGCACTTCTATCAGCAGCACAAAGATGTGCCAGTGAGTGAGTGCGGAGAACAGCTTTAAGTGCTTCATCATTACCCTTCTCACCACCTTTTATGTTGGCCGCAATTGGCAGTCGGTCACAGCTGCACACCAAAGCATGATGCACTTCACCCAAATAAACGGATGGAGCGATAACAGTTCTTGTCATTTTTGCAATATCCTCCTGAAAAGAGACTAATGGCAGTCGATTTTAGAGTGGATCTCTTTGCGTCATTTAACCAAGCCAGTATGTTGAATACTGAACAGGCTGGACAGCCCAGGTGCAGAGATTCTTTTGTACTCTTTGGGGATACACACTTTAATTGACCTCTTAAAGGTGTATTCAAATATGAAGCCAATTTTAGAAGCGGCGTGTTTGCATATAAACTCGATGTAAAGACATAAGTGGATGCTACTAGACCCAGATTTGCTCTGAGCAGGGCAAACTGAGACGAGGCGTGTCTGCACAAGTTGAAAATGCTTCAATTTATCACAAGGCTTTATGATTCCACTTTGTAATTTTTCTAGAGACCAGATGAAAAAGTAAAACGCTGGTGGAAAACAACAAAGAACTGGAGGAGGATCAGTTATATTCTGAGCTGTCAAATAAACACATTCAGCCACACCCCACATACACACAAGGTCACTGAATAGGTTGCTAGCTAGTTACAGCTAATGTTTGTACATTCAGTTCATTGAATGTTTGGGGCAAATAAACCTGGACTACAAAATTTGTTAAATTTAAATGAATAATGGGAGACAAATATACCTGTAGAGTAATGGGGTTGAAGGGGAAAATGGTTCATTTAGTAATGGCGCTGTTTTGAATTCTAAATTTTAAAGGATCCCCTGAAACTTTATTAATAAAGCTGTTTGTAAACATACTCATGGCAAAGTCAGCCCATGTGGTTCATGTAAACCCATCTCTCTCCAAAATATAAAGAGATGAATGATGAGGAAGAAGAAATGAGACAACTTGTTGCTTTACCTGTCAACTTCCTGCTACCTGCTTGTGAGGTCAGTTCTGATTATTTAGAAAATACATAACCCAACACAAAAATCTTTGAAGATGCATCTCTCCTTTTAAAAAAAATATTACTTTAAGTATAATTAGATTTATTTATCATTGATTGTGTCAATAAACACATATCATGCGTAGTAACAAGGAATCACAAAAGCAGTATTAAATTGCAATACGGTGATCATTATTGATTAATCTGCCAATTATTTTCTCATTTATTAGATTAATAATTTTCTCTATAAAATGTCAGAAAATAGTGAAATATTTTCATCATAACTTCCCAAAACTGAGGGTCACATCTTCAAATAGTTTGTGATGTCCTACTGACAGTGCAGAATGTACTATCATACAAGACAGAGGTTTACAAACTCATAACTCTCAAATTTTAATACACAGACATGATAGAGATTTTTAGATTCAGTGGGATTTACACTTCCCAATGATATATTATCTCCAATGTCCATCCAGAATAAACATCCATAAATTGATTAGAAATTATAGAAAAAAGACACTCCTTATATGTCCAGAACCTGCCTGAAAATCATGATGTTTTTAAGTCTTCTTTATTATCAAAGTAATCCAATTATATTTGTTAGGGATGGGGATCGTTTATTTTTTATTGATATTGATACCATTTTCAAGACTGCTTAACGATCCAAGTCTTCATCGATACCACTATGGATACTTTTCTATTATTTGGTGAAAAGACGAGATGACAATAAATTCTTTAAAAACTGGTATTGCTTAACTGTGAGTCTTTGACTGTTTGATTTCTGAACAGAATGAATTGTGCCTAGCCTTCAATAAACACTGCTGATGCAGGGCATTTATTTGAAAAGGAATACACAGGGCCCCTTCAACATAACGTATAACTAAGAGAATAGTAAAATAATATATCGGCAGCAATAAATGTCCAACAATGTTAAAGAACATTGCATCATAGGATGCATACCTTTTTTTTTTTTTTTTTGGTGAACATCCTTTTTAGTGAAAAACAAACAAGGACAGATTCAGACTCTCGCCAACACCCAGCAGGTAATCATAATGAGAGGAAAATAATTCATTAATAAAATTATACATCAGGTTGTTCCGACCAATCTGATTGGTCAACTAGATGTTTAGAATGTGATCAAATCAGCATGACAGCACACCTAGCCATGCTCAAATGCCTCGTCATTATAAACATTACTCATTGATTATAACTATATATATA
>LKNJ01006021.1:0-20125 GCA_002120245.1 Maccullochella peelii | reverse complement strand
GGAATGGAGGCTGCTTTCGAGAGAAAGAAGGAAAAGTACACAGAGCTGGCAGCTGCGTGCTCACAAGCAGGGTGGAGGTTCACCTATCCAGTGGAAGTCGGTTGCAGAGGTTATACTGGAACATCCACCCGGCGGTTCCTCAAGTCTCTTGGGATCACAGGCTCCAAGCTGAGGAAAGCGCTTAAAGACCTGGCAGAGGAGGCAGAGCAAGGGAGCTTCTGGCTCTGGCTCAGAAGAAAGGACAAGGGGTGGGGAAAACAAGGATCCTAGGGCCGGCTGCAGGGGGCGGCAGGGAGATGTCCCTGTCCCTCGAGATGTTCTGGGAGTAAAGGAGCGAAACATCAGTGAAGGGCGGCTCCCGGCTGACGACCCTGCAGCCGGCACACCGGCACCGTTGGAGGTGCGTCAGGCAGAAATGCCTAGCAGGTGGAACCACCTGTGCTATCATCTATAAAAATAAAACATAGAGAGAGAGCTACAGAAAGTTCAGGTACATCCAACGTATAACTTATAATCAGACCAGAACTGAAATCGGCCGAATGAGTTTCTAAATGAATACCAAGAAGCTTAATTAGAGCTGTCTCAGTACTGTGATGGTGCACTTCATCGATGCTGATGAGCACAGATTAATGGTGTTCAACGCACTGCTGTCAGTAGTCCAGTAAGCTGCTGTTTGGGAAGTGAAAGCAGTTAAAAGTCGATGAACGGGACCCAGAGTTTCCGTCATAAATCCTCTCCATGAACGTTCCAACTCAGAAAAATATCCTCCCAACGATTTAGTTTTAACAGGAACCACCGTATAAGCATAAAAAGTAGGAAAGATAGCAAAAATAATAGCTAAAAACAAAGCAGAGAGCAAGAAAAAAGGAGCATCTGCATTGTGGCAAAGCAGGAAGTGAATGGAGCTCTATGGGACAGAAGGCCAAGCTATATCAGGCTGTGATACACACCCAATACTTGTTAGTATTTGTTGGTTTGGGTCTTTGTTGGTTTGGGTCTGCATGCGATTTGTTGACAATAAGAAAAATATTGAATATCACCAGACTTATCATTTAATATCAGTTACTTTTTAACCAGGCACTTAATAGGCATGGTTCAGATAGGTAACTGGCTTCATTGTAAAATGACAAACCTGGATTACAGACAACACATCTTCTTGAACACTTTTTGTGGCAGCCTGTAATGCTACTTTCAAGATTATAATAACAGCAGCCGCCTCTGCAATCGAGGTGTCAACTTTGACTTTGACCAGTTTTTTTTTCCTGGAACCTTTTTTTTCTGTTGCTCATTTTGTTGCTTGCTTGTAAGCTGGTTCAAGCCCTGTGTTCAAGTTGCCTAAAATCCCTAAATAGATTCCTAAAGACAGTCATTAACCCATACAAAAGACAGTGTTTATAGTATATCTATAGCATAGCTAGAGATTCAGTTCAAGCTACAGTGGAGTGGAGTGGGGTTCAATACCGGAGTAGTAGAGCCAGGGGGGATATAGAACAGAGGAACTCCATTTTTGGTGCTCTCAGGAATCATGTAGTTCTCAGGAATTGAATTAAATGATTGGAGGTGCACCAACATCTGATCAGTCTGGTTGATGCTGGAAGAACACATAGCACATGTAGTCAGGCAACAACACATCCAGCATTCAAATAATAACAATCAGTCTCTCTCATCATTATTTTATGTTCTAAATCATGGTTGTGCAGCACAGAATCTAACTGTTTTTGTTTTACATGTACAGGAAATCACAGTTTCCTCCTGCAGACAGGTCTACCTCTGCAGTGTGTTCCAGAAGCGTCGGATGACGGAGGTGCGGTACGGGCTGGTGATGGGTTTCCTCTGGGTGCAGCTGATGTCATGCAGGATGTCGTAGCTTCCCTCCATCGTCACCTCCACCCTAGTGGTTCTCTTGGCGGGGTCCAAAGGCCAGGATGCGGCTGCCAGGTACTCGATGTGCATGTTGTGTTTCCATAACAGCACCAGCTTCACCTCCAGCTGAGTCCCACCTTAAGAAACCAAGAGCATCATTCTCAGCAAGAATGAAGATCTAACACTGCACTCTTTTGAGCTATTGGTTCTAGGGCTTTTCACATATCTGAGAATTTAGTAAAGACACGTGTACCTTTGGTGAGGCTGATCTCTCGGATTGTGTAGCCCTCTCTCAGCCGCACAGACACCACGCTGATTAAATGAGCGTGGACCTCCTTCTCTGTGTGCTTCTTCCTCCTCATGACCAGGGCGGGGTTCCCACTGGCTGACACCAGGTGCTCATTGAACAGTTTGTGCTGGGAAACTACAAAACAGTCAAGTAGTTAGTATGTAGTCCTATTTATTTTCATCATCATCAATACTAATAAACCTAGGTTGTATGTTTTTTTTAATCTAGAAAATAATTTAATTGGAGCTCACAAGAAAAATAATGAAAATGCTATAAAACATAAATCCAACAGGAATAGAATAGGAAAAATCTAATTCGACAAAACCGTTGTCTTGTATGATTGAGATTATAATTTCTGACTCCCTGGGTGGGACGGTGGTGCTAAAGTTATACATTCTGTCTTCAGTTCAATGAAGCTAGCTCGGTCATATTTAAAGAGTGTAGAAACAAAAGACCTGTATTTCAAATTAAAATGATGCTAATTAATAGTAGTCAAGTATCATTAATGGCAACTGTAAATAATGTTTGTACTAGTAGGAAATAGGTACCAGTATGTTTAAATAAATGGATTTAATTCCAAATGATAGCAGGCTCAGTGTTAGGCCCATTTTTGTTTATATTGTACAGAAATTATATTTGTTTTCAGAACATTCAAATCTACTTTATTTGCAGATGCTTTATTTTGCTTAATAATAAATTGGGTTGTATTGGGACACAAAACACAACACCATTTTGTTGTTTTTGTTTGCTTAAATACCAAAATAAGTTTCATATTTTAAATACATTTCACATTTGAAATTAGCTTTACAATGAAATAAGCCAATTAGTAAAGACAGCTTTTTTTGGGACCCACTTTCATTTAGCAGTACAGACCTTTTCTGAAGAACTCCCTTATATATATTTAGATATTTTTTATAGCACTGTGCACTCATTTTTAATCAAAGGGGCAAGAGGGCAAATTTAGATAAAAATACAGTGTCAGTAAAGTACTAAAACTTCAAGATTTCTAGTATGCATAGCTGTCTCACCACAGAAGTACTCTGAGTTCATAGACTCAGGGGTCTTGAGGAAGGAGTAGGTCAAGAAGGCCTTATGGTAGGTATTCATCTCCTGGCTGTTCAGGTCCACTTCAGGACAGCTGGGCAGGTATGAACCAAAGGTGGCTAATGAGATGAACTTCATCAGCTCTACATTGGGGATATAGCCAAAGCTGCAGTCGTAGGAGTACGCACCACCCACCTGGAAAGGGACAAACACAATTCAAAAAAGAATAATGTCTCTGTGTCTGATTTAATCATATTCAGGACAGAATGCTTTCATGGAGCACAGCGTAACCTGGTTATTCATATCCCTGTATGCATGAGTCTGACATCATCCTCAGAGTCTCAGCCTGTCTCTGTGCTTTCTGCATCGTCAAAGTTACAAAAGCAGATAAACCCACTGCCATGATTAAAATTGGAAAATTGGTGTGCAAGTACTCCTTTTAAACAATTCCAAAGATGTCTAAGAGTTAAAAGATAACAAGAAAAAACACAAACCCACAAATATAAATACAGCATACAATGGAAACAGTGTCTCGTGAATATTTCTGACCTTCCATTTGGAAAAGGAAGCTGTATGAGTTACAAACAACAAAGTCAGAGCAGCAAACTCCGAGATGTTATGGTCTTTACCTGCACAAAGGAGCAGGCTATGGTTCCACTCCTGAGCTGGTTCAGCAGGGTTTCACACACAGCTACATCAGGAACACTAGTCACTCCATCTGTGATTATAATGATACCTGGAACACAAACCAGTTCAATGACTCATTCTCATAATCTTCTAATTATCAAGTGTGATTCAGTCACATGATGTGCTTCTATAGTGTAAAAGATTTTTCCCAATTTTTCATTGTTTACACAGTGATTGGTCAGGAGTGTGGAGGTGTGAAAGTAAGCAGGGTTTGAACTCCTCTCTCAGCTCTCCATTTCCATTCTTCACACAACTACTTCTGTCAGTCCTGTGCACAACAGTATGAATGTCTTCAAGGATTGACTGTCTTAATGTGCACAGTTATCCCCATTTGTACGGTTCATCACAATTAAGACTACAAAGATATGCAAAAGACAGAATCCTTGGGTTGCAGACAGAAGGATGCTGTGACGGCAGGCATCCAGTGAGGCCATTCAGAACAGGTAGAATCTCTTTAGAAGTGGTTGGATGATGTGTCATATGACCTAATTTATTTGAAGCATACTGTGGCCTTTACACTTCTGGTCATACCACAGTCAGTGATGTCAAAACAGGCAACACGGCAGTGCACTATGGCAATCGGAGTGACAGACGGACATCTTCATGCACAAATATCAAAGATGCCACCCTATGATACGGTGGCCCTGAAAGCTCAATGCACTGCAACTTCAGAAAACAGCTTCATCAATTTGACAACATATGCACAGCAACAGAAAACCCAACAAAATACAGAAATGCTCACCGCGGACTAACTGTTTCTGATACAGGTATGTTTTTGTCCACTACATGAAATGAGGCAGCAGTTTATTTTCAGCAGAAGGCTGATATCCTTTTGTCACTGTGGAAGATGAATCTATGCCTCTAACAATGGTTCATGAATTATTTGAACAACAGAAACACCTATTTAAAGATCTTACTGATCTGAAAGAAAACAAACCACAAATCATTCTGGAAGAGTATTTGAAGAGGATCCAGATTCTGTTTCAAGAAATCTTTATCTTAATGCATTTCTACAGGACAAAATACGTTAGACCCAAACAAGCCATGGATTACTCCTACTTTAAATCACTTTATAAAATCACAGAATAACATCAAGACAACTATATATGAGTTATTACATGGAGAGAAAAAAAAAAAATCGATTAAAATTCCTACTTCCATAGTGGATGGTGAATCTTTTTCAGAGCCTTAGGCTATTGCTGCCTGATGAAATGGGTTTTTTGTTAACATTGACCATCCTCTGGCAAGCAACATTTCAAACACAACTGGATGACCTCTAGAGTTAATTTCATGAAATTACTCATTCCTCAATTTATGTTAATTGAATAGAATTTGAATAAACAGTTGTCGTTGAATCGCTGAATCCTTAAAAGATTCTTCAGCAGGTCATGATGAAATAAAGGCTAATTTAGGTCAAGATGTAATTATCCAGATACAGTTTAAGAGACACTGTATTGACATGGTTTGAGCATTATATACATCATAGATAGAGTTTGGAGAGGGTATTTGGACATCTTCAAAGAAGTTCTAGGAAACAATTCAGCATCTCAGCAAGGGAGGAGTCCTAACCCTTTAGACAAAGTCTTGATCAAGAAACTAAATGACAGCTTGGGTATTCAAGACAAACATACCTGCACTGGAGTTTGGGGGCAGCAACTGAAGGGCCAGGATGCCCTGGCGTACCATGCTGACCAGACCCATATCAGCTGACACCATGGAAACGCCCTGCTTCCTGTGGGGTTGGTCATCCAGGTTGTTGGTATGGAGCCCTGAGCTTTGGACTGGCTCCATAGACTAAAGGCACAGGAAAAAAAATTAATGCATTGGTGTATCTCTTCATCAACACTGAATACTAGCAAATACACAAGATTTGATGTCACACTCCTTTACACCAATCAGTGAAAGGTGACATCAGGCTGTTAGTCAAGTAGGGCTTCATGCACAGAACTTGCATGGAGAACGGAGGCAGTCTTTAAAGAGTAACTGCACCCAGTCTAATCTTGAAGATCCACTGAATGTGGTGCGACACAAAGTTCGCTCCTACTCATTTTCTATGGAATGCCAGCCAATTGCTTTGCAAGGGATTGTGGGATTCCAAGTGACACAGGAGTGACTTGAGCCTGAGACATGAGTTGAAAATGTTTGACTTTACGCTAATAATGAAAAAGTGATGCAGCTGTGAAACAGGAAGCTTGGTCTTCTTAACCAGGTGAGGAAACATGTCTGTGGAGAAAATCATTACTGTAGTTTTGGGGTCCCTCTTTTATATGTCACATCCACAGCAACTAGCAAGGAGTGGACTGCATGTTGCAGTGGGTCTTCAATCTAATGATCTGGCTTGCACTGCCAACTACTGGTGATGACAACATGCATATTCCACACCCTGTTCAACAAGGATGTAAGAGAAGCACTTTAGTACCATGCTATATCACAACTTGGTGTGGTCACAGTACAACAGACCACAGATGTTTACCTTTCAACCCACAGAGGCCACTGCAGCTATGTTTGACCTCCTTCCAAATTCTAGTGTAGAGTAACTCTTTACGTATGAAAGCTCCAGCTGTTTTATCATTAAGATGACGAGGACCAAGGGCACAGGTGGAACATGTCGGTTTCATTAGGGATGCCCTCTAAACGATCAGTCGAGGAGCCTGCAAGGCGAGCCACATGCACTGGCCAAAACAGGCCAATCAGATTCTGAGCCTTAACATAACTTATCCTGTAGACTCATTCCTTCTTCCCAAAAGGTACCTAGTAATTCCTAAACTCCCTATAAATGAAAAAACATTAAAGGACAAGGCGGCCATAATTATATATTTTTCTTAATGTCAGCCAATCTCATCACAAAACCAAAACCATCATTGTGTTAGTCTCTTCTGACTTCCTTACCCTGCCTGTGGCTCTCAGCTCCAAGCCCATTGGGTCCTACTAAAGACTTAAATATTTTAAAAAAACAGCTCACAAATATATAGTTTCATTTTTATAAAAGGTTCAGTGATTTCAAACAGCTGCTCACTGTATTTTTTAATCAAACAAACTGGAGGAAATAGTGCATTTGTTGGGGACTATTTTCAGCGGCGGATGAATCCACATTTGGTGCTCTAGTGAGTATTTGGAGCAGCAGGACATGTATGTGAGACCGAGTCCAAATAAACTACAGTGCATGTGTTCATGGTGATGAAGGAACAACAGTGTGGCTCACTGTTTTTAATAAAGAAGACCTATCAGGCTGTGATACACAACACTTGTTACTAGAGAAATTCACTGCAGGTTTGGGTCTGAACATGGGTTTTGTGGACAGTAAGAAAACTATAGAATATCGTCAGCCCTATGCTTTAAGATGTTAGAGAGGCGGAAACTGATAATATTGATACTTATAAGAAGGAAGGACATTACTTTTGATAAAAAAGTGTTATGTTTTGTTTGAATGAGATCTGTTGTTTCATCAACAGCATTTTTTTCTAATATTCATAAGACATTTTAAAATGTAAATACTGTTGACGAGCACTTGCCTGTTCGTGCTGTTGATGTAGGACTTGTGCGATGTTGCTCTCCACTGCTCTGAGCTGCTGGTAGATGTGATGGAGGAACTCATCGAGGTCTGTTCTATCAAGCTGACAGCCCTGCACCAAAACCTGCAGGGGGAATCAAGGCTGTCAGAGAACTGCAACAACATCTCCAGCAGCTTTATGCATCACATGGAAACAAATCAGGGTTCTATGCTTACACAAGCGCCCCTACATTAAGATACTTGGGGGCACAGACAAGATTTTGTTTTTGAGAAACAACATTAATTCATCCATTTGATAACATTAAACATACAGTATGTACAAGATGCAGGTACAAGCTGATTTAACTAAAGCTTTTTGAAATATAGGATGTCCTTAGGACCTAACAATGGACAGGGACACATTAATGCATCCCTTTAAAAACAGCATTTTATCTGAATCCAGTATCCAACCCGCTTACTGAATCCTACAATCAGAGTTTATGTCCACTGAAATGTAAAGAAATATGAGTACTATCCTAAAAGACTTAATTCAGGTGATACCTTCAATGCCACCTAAGTTCAGTTCAGTTTAAGTCCAGTTAAAATGCTTACATTCAAATAATGATGCATGTTGTACAGTGGGCATCTGAGCACTAGATAATACTCTTTAAAGAGCAACTGAACACCCCTTGAAAATCTGGATTTTGCTGACCTCCAGTGGTTTAGCTTTCACCTTGCTGCAGTGACATTCAGGTGGACTCCAGGACCCTGTGACATCACCACTGGTGTGGTTACAGGTTCCACAGAGCACACTTCTGACCACACCCTACAGTGATGTCAAACACACTTTCAACCAGAGAGGACAGAGCAACACTGCTTTCCACCTTGGCGTTAAGTTACTCTTTAAGGATTTTATTTCAGATCATTCATTCCAAGGCCCCGGAGCCTCTTCAGGACATCTGTAAACCACCAACTGGATGACATGTAAGCTACTGCAATGACCTGATGGGAGGTGAGGCCAATGACTGATGAATATGCCAAGATGGTGATGAAGATCTTAGGCTTGAAAAGTTGATCAGTTCCAGGGACTTTAAATGGCTGAGCCAGACCAGCCAGACACCTTGACAAGGCATGGAAGACCTCGTCGAAGATCATCTCTCCCGTGCTGTCATCCTGCAGAACAGAAATAAAACACACCTCAAACACAGACTGAGAATTCTTTTCTGGGCTCAGTACCTTCTGAAGCATCTGATGCCACAGTTTTGTCTGACATGGGGCATCCCTCCTGATACACACAACAGCTGTGACACTGTAGGATTACCAGATATAGTGTTGATACTCACAGTCTACATTAGACCCTGACCAATACTGCATTATCCACAAACATATCAATATAAGAAAGTCAAAAAAACAAAACACGCATGTCTAAAGCCCCTTTCAGACATGCACCCCTTTACCTTAATCTAACGGCAATTTAACATGTCGGTCTCATGTCTGAAAAAGCACCCTGGTCACTTTCAGGTAAAAGTCATGAGGGCAACCTTACTAGGTCGGACCTGCAATATTAATATTCTCTCATTCACCATCTCTTGTGCAAAAAGGAAAGAAAGCAGTTTAAATAACTAGGAAACACAGTGAAAGAGCCCATTTTTAAGTCGTTGAGGAGATCACTCTCAATTCAGTTTTCAGTTCAAATGGCTTTACTGGCATGAAAGTGTCAAGAACAATGTTGCCAAAGCATCAAAACATAATTTGTCCAAATATTTGGACAGCACAGCTGTCTGTCTCACTCTCACTCACTCACAGGAAAGAGCCTAATAGAGATGGAGAAGTGAAAGTGAAACTGAACTACTTTTTCCCTGTGGTTTAACAGTGAAAAGAAAGTCTCATATGAATGGGTCAAACGTGGGTTAAATGCACATTCAGTAGACAGGGTAATATTTGTCTGCAGTATGAAAGAAAGTGTCTTGTATTTCTAGAAGGGTTGGAAGACCAAGTTGGTTTACAAGAAATGTCATATGAATGAGTCCACATCCATTATATTTCTTGATCTCTCACTGCAAAGTCAGCATTTGGGCTTCTGAGCATTGGACACATTGAAATTCTGTCCTGATAAAGCCATTACATTTCATCCTGTTGGGACCATGAATGTCTGCACAGAATGTGACGGCAGTCCAACATGGTGGACTGATGGACCAACACTTCCATCACTCTAGCTATGCTGCTAGCATGGGTACAAACTAATCACAGGATAAGCTGCAAGTTGAAGACCCCAAATCATCTTTACCAGTGCTGCGTGCAATCTGCCCTGCACACTAAAATATACAAACTCTAAGTGTACAATTATAACTCCAGCACAGGATGGCAATTACTGATCAGCACCTTGTGTCCTGAGATTTTACTGTACTTTGTGCGCACACGTACTGAGACTGACATCATTATTTTGTGCCATGACCAATCCAGTCTACACCTTAGTAGCACACTAATGATATGCATTATACCTTCAAACAGAAGCATTCACACCCAAGACACTAAGCGAGTCAACTAAGGTTTTATAATGAATAATGTGTAGATCTTAAAGATACAAAAATACATTTTTGTCCACCATGAATTTATTAATATATATTTGTTGCTGCTGGGAGAAGAACACTCCAACGCATTTTCAATCTTATTTGTGTCAACCACATTCATTCAGGAAACAAGTTACCAAGCGTTAAACTGTGTTTAAGGCTTACCACAATCCCTGTGGAGGGGCTCAGGTCCAGCTCAATGATGAAGCGGTATCTCCGGGCCAGGAAGGTGGCCCTGGTGGACGGCATCAACATGTAGGGGTACATGGTGGGAGAGAAATCCGTCTGCCATCCTTTAGGTAAGATGCTCAGAAGGTCCAATTCATTCTCGGAGTTCAGCTGGAAATTAAGTGAGAATCAAACATAACATCAGAGACTTACTATCATTCACAACATTTATGTGGTTTCCAAAAACCTCTCGGCTGCTGAACATTAAGTTAATTTCATGGCTTAAGGTTAAGATTTTCATCCACGTGGTGGTCTCCTGACAAATTAATTCATCTTCACTGCTTTACGGTGTTCCTCAGTCATTCATTCATTGTGTATCGCTGTATTCATTGCATTTATAAAGAACTTGATTATTATGTGGTTTGTGTGTATTTAGTATTACAGTCACTGTTTACAAGTCAAGGGCTTACCAACCTCCAGATTGAGACGTTCATTTCATTGTGCAGTCCTGTGTTGTAGAATGAGTGATAATGTACCTTGAGCCTTGAATTAATTAAGGTTTTCTAAGGGTGGCGCGCCGAGGTGAATTTAATGCGCGTTAAATTCTGTTAGTTTAAATGCTGAGCGTTTCTGATAGCTGAAGCTGAGGGCAATCACTCTGTCACCAGAGTGACACTGATTGAAAAGTGGCTTATGGCGCTGCTGACTTTTGCTACGTCACTCATGTTCCACTGGCAGAGACCACTCTTATCCCATCGGATGTATACCACTTTTGTTTTAGTGTCATATGCCAGTTCTTAGTGGTATGCCACTTTGTGTGCTATTGTAATAGCACTGGTGTTTTACCAGCATAGCACACATGAAAACTGCATGTCACTCCTGTTCAGATATATGCTGATCCTTACTGACATACGCCATCGTGCTTCACTGACAGCTACCTTATGCCAATGTACAATATGTCAAAATGACAATTTTAATGTAGTAAGTGGTTAATGTCACCAGAACACAACACATGCATTTTGTATGTGTCAAATAGTAGTAGAAGAGCAGGGGCATACTGATGGTCAAAAAAATCAACATATGACTGTAGAACAAGAGTGGCACACCAGCAGTATGACAGTGGAGAGTAGCACTGTATCTGCCAAGTGCCAAGCCATTTATATGTGCACACAGCAGCAACATATCATAATCAGCAATGGGATATGCCAGTAAAACAGCAAATAGCTAATACTCAACAGAGACAAAGAGCTCATACTGTGCATAATACCACTTCAAACAAGAGTGCCATACCATTAGCCATTTGTCGATCTTGGTGCTGCCAGGCCACCATGACAAAAGGAAAAAGAAGTAAGACGCAGGATTAACTCACAAGTTCAGGCTTTGAAGCTGGCCAGATGACTTGGTTAAGTTTACCAAGGAACCACGCCAGACGCACATTCCTAGAGATCCGGTACTCCTCCTTCATCAGCAGGTAGATCTGGTCAGCCTCCTCCACCTTATGATGAGAAACATGTAGGACATGAACATGAACGTGGAATGTTCAGAGTTTTGAGCAGTACGATACTATTTTGCTCACTGATCTGAATTGGCAAGTTCGTTGATAATGGCTACAATATACAGCACTTGAGCCTCTACACGTTTTTAGCACCAAACGAAGTGAAGATTTTATTTAAATACAGAGCATCTTTAGGGGTTATTTGTACACCGAGTTCACCAAAAGAGCTAACTCATTTGCAAAACGTCAAATATAATTTAATAACTAAAATACATGTTTACAGTTGAACAAAGCAACACTAAATGCCTTTATTAATTCAGCTATTTTGGCACTGCATGGTCTACATCAACCGTCATCCATCTAAAACTATGCTGACATGCCAGAAACAAAGAAACCTCTCTAAACTTTAATGTAACGTTAACTAGAGACCTAACGTGGCTCGTGTTAACTTGCACCTTGGCTGTTATTGCTAGCTGCTGAGCTAACTTACGGCTAACACAAGTTCCTGTTCGTCCCGAGATGTCTACGTACACAGTTCTATTTGCTGGCAACTGTTTTTATCTATGCTTCACTTTTAACAGGACTTTTTAGAGCTCTGACTTCCAAGACAAACAACCAAATGGAAAAGGTGCATTATTTTTCCGAACTAATGCAACCCCAGTAATTCTTACTGCCAAGAAAAGCTAATATTACCTCGTTGTCCTGTCTCTCTGCCATGCCTTGTATAGCATAGGGACTGCAGGAATGTTAGCGAGCCTCAGCTGACGAATATTCACTTTGCTTTGTGCAAAGAATCTGTCCTAATACTTGTTTATCATATATCTTGTCTGTGGTGTTCGTAGAGCAGCGTCAGTTAGACAGGGAGACAGTGCACACATCTTCCGGTCCAATTTTACAAAATAAAAAGTGTTAGACTAACATGGGAGTGTCTTCAGGTAATTCACTCCAAAATGTAATTCCTATATCATATACGTGGTAAATATAAGAAATGAAATCAGCCATTTAATTACAAACAACATCCACTATAGTCCAAAATGTTATATTTTCAGAGCAAATTTATGTTTGACCTTATCTCATATCTTCAATTGGTTTGATAAGACAATAGGCCCTTTTCATAGAAGACATGTTGACATGTCACAGTAGAAAAATAACGTGTAAAATGAACGATGGGAGAATTCCATTAAGTTGCTTCAGTTTCAGGGTCCTGGTATTGTGCACAATTCAATTCAATAGGCTTTATTGGCATGACATTTGACATGTGTTGCCAAAGCACAATTACATTTATGAAATAAAAAAGTTAAGAAATGAAATGAACAAAAATAATGTGAATAACAATATTAGTTAATAGAATAAAACTGATTAAATGAAATAGATAAATGAAATAAAACTACACTGTCTACAGCTTACTGGGACACTTGAATAGAACAGAAGCATCATTAATGTTATTAGTAACACCTGTGCTTTTCCTACTATGCCAAGTCCAAATGTCTGCTGGGAAAAAGCCCCCTATAGATATTAAGATATGTCCTTCATAAAAGTGACCTTGACTTTCTGTGGAATCTAGCAGCAGACTCTGCTGGAGGAAACTGAGATAGATCTACATCGAGAAGGCTTCTATATACTATGTACTATAAACATATTATTTAGTGTTTCATAGGGATTAACATTCTACCAATTCACTTTTCAGTTTTAGTTATATATACCAAATCATAACAAGGTTATCTCAGGGCACTTTTCATATAGAACAGGTCTAGACCATACTTATATTACCATTAAGCTACTACCAGAAATTCTGTCATAGTAGTGGCATTTATTTTTTTAATAGATAGACAGACAGACAGACAGACAGATAGATAGATACTTTATTGGTCCCCAGGGAAATTTATGTCCCTTTTCACACTCTAATAATGTTGTAAAACGTGTAATTTCTTCTTTTTTTCACGTTCTGTCTTGAGGATGTTTTTGCATTTAACCATAAATTAGATCACGGGTTTTGTTCAAGCTTTTATTTTGAAATTATATTCATTACACTTCCGTGGATCGTGTTTTTAATCGCCACGTGATCCAGAAGTGTCACCGCTTCTCTTTTTCTCCGGGTTGATTAGACCATAGAGTTAGCAGTGAAGACTGTTAGAGTAACTGATTTAACATCAGACAGTCAGCATCAGAAGTAGTAACTTCGTAAAGTAATAAAGAAAACAAATTGTATAATATGCAATGATATGTATATTTGTTCTATCTGTGTTTTCTTACTTTTTACAATTTGCTATTTTTACCTGAGTTGAGCCTCCCAGGTAGCTCTGGCTCTTCTAAACATTTACTTCTTGTAGAAGGTCCAGAGTAGACTTTCGGACATCTTTGCTCCCCGTTCCTCTCTGTGAATTAATGAAATGGTAAAATGTTTATATTAATAGATAATAGATATTGAATATATATTTACTTAGTTCAGATATTTCTTTACATTTATTACATCTCACATTACATAGGCAATATCACATTTCTTTTCAGGGAGAGATATTATTTATTGTCTTTATTTATGATCAGTATATATCATCTTATATAAGTAAAGGAATTTTTTTAATTAAAATATTTTTCATTTCATCTGGGAATTGTGTAATGTTTGTTCTGATAGAGTGATATTTTCAGAGAAGTGTGACACAATAATACATAAATGAGCAAATATCTTCACTTCATGTGTCCAGAGTAGGGTAAAGTGCTGCCTGGCAGGTGAATTACAGGGCAACTTTGTCCATTGCCTGTAAGAGCGGTGTCGCATGTTGATGACGTCATGGTAATGCGACGAGCTATCTTCTCCACGCTGTTTAACAGAAGGTGCAGCTTGTGTGTTTTGAACTTTCTTTTCTTGCTCTGTTTATCTTAAATCATGGAGAAAAAAGGCTCAAACTCCTCCATGAAGAAACCCAAACCCGCGAAGATGAAAGACGGCGTCGACCCCGTCAAAAACTTCGAGAAATGGAAGAAAAAATACAACAAGACGAAGATACGAGTGAAGCGAGAGAGGGCGCAGAAGAAGAAGCCCGAGTGGCAGGTCGAACGGGAGTACATCGACAGGCTCGTTAGCAGGTACGGCGACATAAACACCAAGGAGGCCGTCAAGTTTTCAGATTTCCCAATTTCAAAGAAAACCTTGTTAGGCTTGCAGGGGGCTCAGTACAGACAGCCCACAGAGATCCAGAGACAGACGATCGGCTCCGCTTTGCAAGGTAAAGATGTCCTCGGCGCGGCTAAGACTGGCTCTGGGAAGACTTTAGCCTTCCTCATACCGGTGCTGGAGTGTCTCTACCGCCAGCAGTGGAGCTCCATGGACGGCCTCGGTGCTCTCATCATATCCCCCACCAGAGAGCTCGCCTACCAGACCTTCGAAGTCCTCCGCAAGGTGGGCAAGAACCACGAGTTTTCCGCGGGGCTCATCATCGGCGGGAAGGACCTCAAGAGCGAGTCGGAGAGGATCCACCGCACCAATATCGTCATCTGCACCCCGGGCCGGCTGCTCCAGCACATGGACGAGACGGCCACCTTCCACGCCTCCAACCTCCACATGCTAGTCCTGGACGAGGCTGACCGCATCCTGGACATGGGCTTCGCGGATACACTCAATGCCATCGTGGAGAACCTTCCCAAGTCCCGGCAGACGCTGCTGTTCTCTGCCACGCAGACCAAATCGGTCAAAGACCTGGCCCGGCTCAGCCTCAAAGACCCTGAGTACGTGTGGGTTCACGAGAAGGCCAAGTTCAGCACCCCAGCCACCCTGGAACAGAGCTACGTGGTGTGCGAGCTCCACCAGAAGGTCAACATGCTCTACTCGTTCATCAGGAGCCACCTGAAGAAGAAGGTCATTGTCTTCTTTGCCTGCTGCAAGGAGGTGCAGTACCTGTTCCGTGCCCTCTGCCGCCTCAGACCCGGCATGCCCATTCTGGCTCTGCATGGCAAGCAGCAGCAGATGAAGAGAGTGGAAGTCTACAATGACTTCATCAGAAAGCAAAACGCCGTGCTCCTCGCCACCGACATAGCCGCCAGAGGCCTGGACTTCCCCGCCGTCAACTGGGTGCTGCAGTTTGACTGTCCAGAGGATGCAGACACCTACATCCACAGGGTGGGCCGGACTGCCAGGTACAAAGAGGGGGGAGAGGCCCTGCTGCTGCTGCTTCCCTCAGAAGAGAAGGGCATGGTCGGCCAGCTGCAGGAGAAGAAGGTTCCCATCAGTAAGATCCAGGTCAGACCCTGTACATCCACAGCACCATCATATACACAGAGTGAAACCAGCCTACAATGTAATCAGATCAGCAGTATGTGAAGTTGTTCTCATAGTTTTTTCTGGCATTAATTAGTCTACATATTAAAACAAGTTTACAATAAATTAATGTACTCTTTATTCAAGGGATGGTGAAGGCTCTCTGAATATTGGGGTTGTATTACAAAAATAAACTCGTCAATCTTAAAATAGATATTTATGTTTAGCATATTATTGGTTATTGTATCAGTATCTGCCCTGAAATTCCATATTGGTGCATCTCAATTTTTTTGTAATTTAATGAACCAACCCTTTAAGGAATTATAATATTCATTTGTTCCCAGTACTTGAAATAAAACTGTTAGGAGACATTAGTGAACAGTAGTCATTCATCATGCTTAGAATACACCGTAGAGCATATTGTTTCAATAAAGTCTATATCATAGCACTAGCTGCTGCCTACAAAGCCAATATGTTGTAGGCAGATGCATTGTGACACTGAAGTAAGAGCTGTTTGATGGGTTAGACTGGTTGTGTTTTGCAGCATTGATAGACCTTTCAGTTGCTAGGTAACAGAATGGAGTTTGGAACAAAAGAGAAAAGAATGGTGTCTTTATGAACTCCATCTAAATATTGCTCCACAGCGCAACCAGTGGTCAAAAACTCCTCAGGGTACCTTTAATGCTACAGATTTGAGTGTTCCTCACAGCAACAAAAGAGCAGTAGACAACATCTGTATTCATTCATTTCATTGTTTGGTTGGTTTCCAGGTGAACGTAGACAAACTGCAGAATGTCCAGCAGAAGCTGGAGGCTTTCCTGGCCCAGGAGAAGGAGCAGAAGGACAGAGCTCAGCGGTGTTTTGTTTCCTACCTACGCTCTGTCTACCTGATGAAGAACAAAGAGGTGTTTGATGTCTTTAAACTCCAGCTTCAGGAGTACGCTCTTTCTCTGGGCCTCGCTGTGGCTCCGAGGGTGCGCTTCTTAAATAAAGCTCAGGCACAGAGAGCTGAGAAACAAGGACAGACAGAGGAGGAGCAGTCTGAAGAAGAGGAAGAGCTGAGGAGCTTTAAGGCCCAGCTGAGAGGAAACCTTCCTCATGAGCAAAGTCAGAGCTCAGAGTCAGCAGATTCAGGTGATGATGATGAGGAGGTGGGTGAGTTCAAGACACTACTTGTGGGTGCAGATGATGACAGCGAGGATGATGATGATCTAAGAGATTTGGACCTGCTGACAGTCAAAAGAAAGGATGTCTTCAATCTGACAGAGAACCAGGAGAGTCTGGAGGAACCTGTGAAGGGCTCCAAAATGAAAACGGAAAAAGAGACAAAGTTCAAAGAAGCCAAAAAGGTCCTCAAGAGGAACTTCCAAGTCAACACCAAAGTGGCTTTCAACGAAGAAGGAGAGGCTGTGCAACTGTGGCCGCCAGTCCAACAGGCAGTGACTGGAGAAGAGGAAGAGGAGGGGGAGGAGGTTTCAGGTATCAATGTGGAGAAGGCCAGGGAGAGGCTGAAACGCGAGGACCAGGAGTTTGACAAGCAGGAGTACAGGCGCAAAGTGAAAGCTAAACACAGAGAGCAGAGGCTGAAGGCCAAGGCAGCCAGGAGGGAGGCCAGCAGGCAGCACGGACAGAAATCTGATGAAGAGGAGGAGGATGAGGTGGTGGCATACCTGGCCAATCACAGCGAAGACGAGTTTGACCCCAGCACCCTGCCAGACCCTGACAAACTGCACTCTGAGGAGGAGGAGAGAAGGTCAGCCAAACGGCAGCACAACAGTGAAAGCAGCAATGATGAAGAGGAGGAGCTAACAGTGGGGAAGAGGAAGAAAGTGAGGCAGCAGGATGATGAGCACACAGCTCTGGACACTGGTCTCTCTCTGGCTGAAGACGAGGAGTTAGTCTTACATCTGCTAGGAGGACGGAGGTAGAGAAGACAGAGAGGAAACATCAGGAACTCATCAGCAGTCAGAAGTTTAGAGGTGTCCCAATCCAAGAATGCATTCTAATTCCACCCAGTTTCTGAGGTTGTACTGTTGGAGGACTCACAGGAGACAGGTTTAAAAAAGATTGGTGGACTGATGCATCAGAGGTCAAGATGTCCTGACTTTTAGTCCATAGTATGGGTCAAGCTCCAAAATCCTACAACTCCCATAATGCAACCAATACCATCTTTTCATTAAAGCCCCTAAAAACCTGGCTTCAAAGCTTATTTGTCTGTAACTAATATGCATGACTAAATAAGCAACAATCCAAGTTAAACAACATCTTTAAGTATTATTTGTTGAGAGGTTTTCACTCAAACTCTAATCTGCTTCATCAGGACTGTGTGGGTGTGGTTAAATCAGATTTTATTGACAATTGCTTACTAGCAACAAGTCTTCCTCTTTCCTGCCTTCACCTGTGCTTTGCTGCATTTGTTTGCGTATTTTCACCATCTGTAGATCAGTGGAATAGTGTGACGCCATTGGCAGGACCGTGTATTGCGTTGCCCACATGCGTGTGCATGTGCGTTCTTGTGCGCATGCACAAGACAAACAAGACTGGGACCCACTCGTAGACCTCCACAGGTCACCTTTTAGAAAGGTGTTGTCACAATCACATATTTATAGTTAAATACTACCACAGTGTCATGGCTAACCAGGTCAGTGACCAGGTTAACTGCCTGGTTATTTATCTAACTACAGTTGAGCTGAATGGATTTGTGTGCTGTTGAATGTTTTCATCTGTTTATTTCTGCAGTCCACTGTCAAGAGTGAACTGAAGGTCTTGTCCCTTATCTCATAACCTTGTTCATTAGCAGAGGGACTTGTAATTAATGACATGTATTGAATAATTAACCTGATCTAACTGTCTTCTCAGAGAATGCTACCCTGACCTTCACATTCATGAGAGTTGCATTCACATTTGTGGAGATATGTAGGATTGGATGCTCACTAGTCACTGTCAGGAGTTAAGGTCTGAACTGGTTCGTCTAACATGTCCCACCACATCCAAACTCAAAGAGTCTACCTGTGAATGGTCTCTCCAACAACTGAGTCTTTGTGTCAAGTGGTGATAACCGTGCACACCTTCATACGTTGTCTCCTCAAAGGCAATCACAGTGCTGCACTCAGTTATACACATAGGTGACATAAGTAGTGTGTGTGTGTGAAGAATGAAATTAAGAGCAGTTCAAACACTCCCTATTTGTTTTCACCTCCACTCAGCTGCTACAGAAGGTGGGCTTGGCTGTCGCATTGTTTTGGAAAGGACTGCATCCAGCAATATTTGTCAGGGACTCGGACACTGTTATCATCCAACTAACACTGTGTTTTGAGCACACAACAATGTGTGACTGCCATCACACACAAAGGAGAAGAAGAAGCAGGGCTTGGACTCTCGCTCTCCAAATAACCACATGGTGTGATGTAGATAGAACATATATAGGGTGTGTACACAGTCGCGTGAACACCTGGACTATATGTGTAAAGTACACTTCATGTGAGCAGTTCTTGTAAATTGTCTTTACTTTTATATGAATATGTAACTTTATGTGTAGCCAAAATGACAACAGCACCCATCATCATGCTTATTTATATATTATTAACTGCTATTTTTGACCATTTTTATTCGATTCAATATAATGTGTAAAAAACATGCAGAGGCCCACGTTAGCAGTTTACCAAAAAACAATACAGACACACAAACCACCACATGACAAATGATAAAAAAGACAAAATAATAATGATGGCAGTATACTACATCATAACTGAATATTTAGCAGGGGAAGAATAAATATGTAGAAAGAAAATAAAATGTGTTCGGTTTTTTTGTACCCCCATTTCATTATTAATTATTGATTTCTGTATCAGAAACTTACTTGATCTTGGGAAGGGCCTCACAAAGACATATCCCCTCCAACACAGCCCATCTTGGTCCTGCAGTGCTTCTAGATTTTTTTCTCTTGTTGAAAGTGTTCGAACAAGTTGCCCCATTCAAGGAGTCACAAACCAAACAGTATGATCGGATTATTCTAATCCTGAGGTTTGACAAGGTTTACAAAAAAATACTGGTTCGCTAAGAAACAGGGATCATCCCTGACTGACTCTTCATAACAATGACAAGTCAAATGTCAGGTTTTAAAATTGAAAACCACAAATTATGTAAAGGGATTTGGTTCTGCAGCTCAATTCAATTCAGTTTTATTTATATAGCGCCATATCATAAAGTTATCTCAGGACACTTTGTCATATAGAGCAGGTCTAGACCGACTCTTTATATTTACAGA
>LKNJ01006020.1:0-19717 GCA_002120245.1 Maccullochella peelii | reverse complement strand
GAGATAACTTTGTTATGATATGGCGCTACATAAATAAAACTGAATTTAATTGAATTGAATGGGAAGTGCAAAAACACCAAAATGAGACTAAAAAACAAGTTAATGACATAATTACAAAAATTTAGCTCCTGATAATGCACTGTACATCTGTAGATAATGTTTTGCTGCTGTAAGTGTTCCATCTCCCCCTCAGCCGATAAGCTAAAAAGAAGTGGCTTCCCATGGGAATTGTTCTCCTTCATTTAAAAGCCAGCATGCTGGTGAAACAAATGACAAATCAATAATCTCACAGAGGTTGACACCCCCCCCCCCCCCATGTATTCACAAACATGGTGGAGCTGCACAGCGTCACACGACAGCATCACCTCACTACCACAGGTAATGCCTGGCTGCTCCCAGTGACTGAATCACCTGCTGCTGTTGCACAGGCCTCCAGGTGATGTAATTGGTTCTGTGGGAGGATGCGTTGTGTGTGAATTATGTGTGTGTGTTCCAGTATATTTTCTGCTTTAGATTTTTTAAATGAGGACATGTTGTTTCTCTTCACTTCTACAAGTTAGGATTAAGTCTTTGGATTTGGGTTAGAGATTTTCCTCTTCCATGAAACTAAATTACCTCAATAGATCTGTGTGGGTTTGATTATATCGTCCATCAGTACCAATGACTCCACAGTGATTACTTGGCCTGTTCTAGCTTTTTCAAGCTCCTTGCTTGTCCGTACTCACCCTTCACTCACTCACTCACTCACAAAAATGAACAATACATTATTTTTGTTGATATCAAACATTTGGCGGGAAGACATGCTCACTTCTATCTGGTCATTTTGTGAAAGACACAAAAAACATTGAGGTGAGGAGAAATATTGTAATTTTAATGGTTGTTGTTGTTTTTGTAATAAAAGTTTGCAGGTGATTAGGCATTTCATAATCAAACACTTATAAAGAAAGAGGAAGGTAATAGCTTTAATTTGAGTCTACTTTTTAGTAGCTAGCTAAAGACATGCGGTAGCTAGCATAAAATTTTGTCAAGAGGTCAGGTGAGGATGGTTGTCTCACTGCTCTGGGGGTTGGTTGTTTTTAAATTTAAAGTTACATATATGTAGGTAGTGATTTGTTTTGCTTCTTTGCTGGCAGAATGGTTAGGAATTTAAAAAGAAAGACAGACAGGGGCAGCACACCGCCAGACACCATGCTCTCTGCTGTGAGGCAGGTGAAAATAAGTGGTAAAAGCATACAAGCACAGCTAAAGATTTTAATATAAACCACAGAACAATGTTACTGCCAAAAACTGAAGAGATAGAGGGCACAGCTAGCACACCATCAGTGCCAGCTGGCTACATAAGAAATCGCCAGCTCTTCAGTCCTCTTCATCGCGGGTGCTGTTTCTGCAACTGGAAACAGCATCCCTCCCAACTTTGTTTTTCCCAGGGTAAATTACCACTTCCTGCAAAATTGGCCTATTGGAAGTAGAGGAGGGGCAAACATATCTGGCTGGATGAAGGAGGAACATTTTGTTGACTTCATGAAGCACTTTGTCACCCACACAAAATGTTCAAAGCAGAAGCCTTCTCTGCTGCTTTCAGACAATCATGGGTAGCATCTCTCTGTGGATGGCCTGGACTATGCTAAAGAAAATAGTGTGATCATACTTTCCTTCCTGCCACATTGCTCACATAAAATCCAGCCCCTTGAAAGGTCAGTATATGGACCTTTCAAGAGACAGATCAACTCTGCCTGTGACTCCTGGATGGTGCAAAATCCTGGAAGGACCATGACAATTTATGACATTCCAGGAATTGTGGCCATTGCCTACCCACTAGCAGCAACCCCCACAAACATTTAGGCAGGCTTCAGAGTATCTGGCATCTACCCATTCAACAGAGATGGCAATAGGCCAAGAAGAAGAGGCAAGAAATGTCAGAGTCCTCTGATGAAGAGGAATGTTTCTGCCTTGTCTGTGTTGAGCCATACACAAATAGCCAGCCCAAAGAAGTATGGCTGCAATGTGTTGTCTGCAAAAAATGGGCTCACAAAGATTGCACCCCTGGCAACGCAGTATACATTTGCCAGAACTGTGGCTCATGTGACTCTGAGTGAGGTTCAGAGTTTCCTAGATAAAGCATATGCACTCTGCAACCCTAGATATTAGCTTTTTATTAGATTTTTTATTTATCTGAATTCAAATCGTCGTCAGATGATAGTCTATGGGTTCCGGGATTGCTAATCAGACTGTAAACTGGCGCACGGAAGAAGAAGTCTTGGCCCGGATATCCGTATATTTACCACAAAGAATTACAGATTCTGTCATATTATAATATTCAGTGAAAAATTATTATTGATGTCTCTGGCACAGGACAATGACGTCCTCATTCTTAATCCTGCCTACAAAACTCTGATTGGTCGATTGTTTCTCCAACCCGGGGAAACAACCTTCAAGGAGTAAACTGACTTATTTGAATCGCTGGAAAAATTGGTGATGTGAGCAGCAATTCAGAGGTCTGGGACCAGGCCGTCAGAGAGATTCAGCTCACCTGGTCTGGCTGCAAGACTATATAAGCTGGCTCATGTGTGGTCTCCCCTCCTTTGTCCAGCCTTGAGCCAGGTTGTGGAAACACCTTCTGCATATTTTCTGGTATACATTTGTAGTTTCCAAACCCACGCTGAGAGATCATCTGGATTATTTTCTCTTATTTCCTTTCTACCTTATAGATGTATAGTGATGGGCAGGTAACAGAAAATTAAGGACTTGACATCCCAGCCATCCACTTGTCTCTGGGGCAATAGAAATAGTGTGATTACCAACATGAATCCTCTGCGCTTCATCATCATCAGGCCTCAGGAGAGGAGACAGACCCTGACAGAGACAGCGGGCCAGACTCAGGATGGGCATTCAGAAAAAGCCTGCATCATGCCCTGAAGGCATGTTACCTGTGAGGACCACAAAATATTAATTAATTAATGGAGAATTAGATCAGTGATGTAAGTAGGTCTCTTGTCAGGTAGCGTGGTGGGTTTTTCACTGTAGATCTGTAATCAGCTGTGGCATGCAGACTGTAATTACTGGGATCAGGGTGGTATGCTTGTTAAAGCCTGTCCCCAAGACTCCATCCCATCCCTGCACTAATACAGAGCTGCCATAATATCCCATTAAGACATCAAAATCACTAAGCAGGAAGCAGACTGCTAGCTTTCAGCATGTGCCCCCTAAAAACAGCTCTTTCATTTAAATAACATAATGGTTTTATAGTTTTTATCATATTTTTTATATTTAATTGTCTATTTTATATTTATGCTTCTTGACTCATAGTACTTGCTTTAACTTCCTTTATATTTTCTACTTACTATGTTTATTGTTATGCACCAATATACCAAGGCAAATTCCTTGTATGTGAAAACATAACTGGCAATAAACCTGATTCTGAAATAACCCAGTTTCAAACTGCAGGATTATGAGTTCTCAGCAAACTGATCAAAGTTGGAGTTGTGCATGGAGGCTGTAATTTATAGTATTGGGAGTATTGTATGGATTATGTGTGCCTTGTCTACGGATGTGTGAGCTGGTATAACAGGGCAGTGTATTTGTGTGTGTTCTTGCTGTTAAACTGTTGACCCACAGACTTGGTCAGTAAATGCACTGTGATTTCAGACTGATGATTATGTTGCAAATCATCAGCTATAATTATTCTGTCCATGGTCCAAGTCTATATCGGGCACTTCTAAGTTGAATGGTACAAACACGAGTACACATTGTATTTTTGATCAGCATAAAACTCTGATTAGGGTTAGGTTTGGGATTTGGGTTCAAGACTAAGAACTCCTTACCTGTAGTATCATCTAATGATAGATGTAGCTTTATGTGGCTGAAGCCATATTGTCCTGGTGTGTGTCCTGTCAGCATTTTAAATACACCATCACACAGACATACAACACAGGCTGAGCTCCTCACTGCTCCACTGGTGCTGATCTTCTGTCTTATTGTGTTTACAGTGCTGATATAATTAGAGGAGACAGGAGCTTTTTTTCAAGCGAGGAGGGCCCCAACCCTGCCCACTCCCTCCTGAGAGTGCACGTACACACACACACACACACACACACACACACACACACACATACTGACACAGGCTGAATTCACCTGCTGTAGATATTTAGCCATGTTAGCTAATGGTAGCATAGTAACATGCAAAAGGAACATCTGCAGGTGGTAAATACTGCCATATCAATCTGATTATATTTAAATTATAGATGCCATCAATGTACAGTACATGTTTAATGCATTGGGAGTTATATTGAGATTAAATGTTTTGATATATTTCCCAAAAAGCCTTTCAAGACCACTCAGAAAATCTCCTTAGCTAGCATTTTGTGAACGCTGAAGGATAAATTGGTCTGGCTTCACTGATGGTATAATTGTACTGCAGCCTGAGATAGACTATGTCATTTTTGAAAGAAGAAATAACATATTATTCCTCTCATAAAGGAAAAGTTGAAATCAACTTCTTGAATAAAAGTTGAATAAGCAATAAAACACATTTCAATACACTCCTCACCTTGCTTGGTCTGGTATGTCCAGTATAGTTCAGCAGGTCTCTAAGGTCCTCTGATCAGGGTCTGCTAGGCTTAAAACTGAGCTTTTGAGGTTGTGTCTCCTAAACTGAGGTTCTCTCTCCCCTTGGTTTTATGTCTGTATGTTTGTTGCCTTATTTCATTTGTGGAGGACTTTGTGACCTCTCTGCTCTTGAAAGGTGCTATATAAATAAAGTTACCTTCACTACTTACTTACTTACTAGTATTTAAAGTTAAAGTTAGGTAAAATGGACATGGAAATACTAAGTATTAACATCTGTTCTAATGGGGAGAAGTTGGATACAATCACAAGGTATAATATATACATATATAAATACAATACAAATGATATATCACAGGAATGTTTTAAAATATTACACATACACACACACACACACACACACACACACAGTAATGATTAAAACCTGCAAACCTCATAACAGTAGGTTGACTCCGCCTTCTTTCCAAGCTGAAAATATCCAGTATCTCCTTGTCTTTGTCCACTAAATATTCTGATTTCAGTTACACACGGTCATCATTCTAGGGCAGTAATGAACAATTATTTTCATATTTGATGATGCAGTTTTGTTTTTAATAAATCAATTACTCTTTTGGTCTAAAATGGTGAGAAATGTTGTACAGTTCAGTGTGAAGTGAGAAGTATAGCAAATCCTCACAGTGGAGAAACGTACTTTTGCTTGAAAAATAACCCACGATTAATTGAATAACTGTACTGTATGTTCACTTATAAATGAAGACAAACTGAAATCAACACCTCTTGTTGACCTGCCAGCTGGGCCACAGTCCAGTGTACGCTTCTGTCTTCAATCTGGAGAATTAATGTGGTCAGTCCTGTAGGTCATTTATTATAATCCCAGTCTAATAAGTCTTTTCAGAAGCAGCCTTTTACAGTAGAAGGTCCTCAGAGCCTGTTTCTCTGTTGTTCCCTGGCTCATTGTTAACGGGCTCTTTTGTGCCAAGCAATCAGCCAGTCTGCATTCTCCCAGTGCATCCTTCATCATTAGGCCCAAGCAGCCTGTATACACTAACTCTCCTTTATGACTGTCTCTTGCCTATACCTCCAATTGGCTTTACTGTTCCAGGCTCTCATTTCCTTGTTATTCCCCTGAGCTGTTGGGGTCAGGTTTTGTTTGCTGCTTGCATGCATTGCTGTGCATTGACTGGCCATCTCCACATGGCCATGCTGGTTTCTCTCCCTATATATAACAAAGTTCCAAAAGTGAAAAAGAGGAGTGTGGTGGCTTTTTAAAAATGAGCAGACCCATCTTACCTCGGCCATAATGAGGTGGAGTCCAATATTTTTAGCCAAGAAAGTTTTTTACATGCCATCTGTACACAGTATGACACGTTTGTTAGGATGCACTGCATGTTTTTTTCAAAATGACAACAGTCTACAATAGGTGCATATTTCTCATCTTGGATAATTTTGGACCCAAGCTTATTAAAATGTTGAATGTCAACATTTCTGTGCATAGCACACATTCAACATAGAATTATCTTCACCGATAGCACCACTGCAACACTAGGCCATGTTTGTGCTTTAAAGGTGGGGTAGGCAGTATTTTTTTATTTCAGTATTTCAGACAGTTTTTAGGCAGTATTTCATTGGGCAAAAATTCAATAATAACCGTCCAGCATATTGTAATTCAAGTGATCTGAGAGAAAAGTTTTCAGGCTTCAGAAAATCTATCCCATGACGGGAGACTTTGACCAATCAAAGGTTATTTCAGAGACGGTGCGTTCGTATTTGCTGAGCTACAAATGCAGATGCACGTGTACGTCCCTTCAGATGGTGAAAGCCTGATTCAATGGCTGAAAATCCTGCAACTTGTGAAGAATTTCCAATACCTCCTTTGCTACAGCAGCATGTAGTACAAAACAAGGGCTTTGGAGGGGCATCTTTGAAAAGACAAGTCACGGTGGGAGAGACCACGGTCTCAGTGAGGCTCACGCCGTGGAGAGTGAGCACTACGAGGGATAAGGTTTCGCAGGGTAACCGCCTCCTGCAGCTGCCGGTCGAAGTTGTGGGTTTGGTGGGAGGGGTTTAGCGGAGTGATAGGAGACAGCAGAGAGAGGTTTTGCATAGGTTGCGCAGATTTTGCCTACCCCAGCTTTAACTACAACTTTTTAGACCTAATAAGGAAGTGGCTCAGTGAAGATGTGGTGGCAAAAACAATCACCTCTGTGAGAATGATGAGCAGATTCAAAAGTTAGATACTTGTCTTTGTGTATTTTTTATTGTTTTCTATTACTAGCAGGTCAATGCTTCGGTGTCTGTTGTGTAGTGACCTTCATATAATGTTCATACATTTTTTCATGTTTCACATAACTTTACCTCTGTTACACACCATACAGTAGTTCCAAATGTTATCAGTCCACTGCCCGTCTGCTTGAGGCAGGTCAACACTGTGTACTGTGCTCTCCTCTCTGTTTGATGCCTAACAAAAATTCACATTATTACGCACAGAAAATGTGGCGACTGCCATATCTTGGAAATGTCAAGAACAGACATCATCAAGTATATTTCAGCTGCTGTATTCAGGATTTCCAAAATGAATTTATGATTTGTTTTATGTTTCAGCTGGCAGTGATGCTCTCTGTCTTTATCAATCAATCAATCAAAATGTATTTATATAGCACCTTTCAAACAAATCAAACGCAATTCAAAGTGCTTAACAAGAGATTGACAAAACATAGGAAGTTAAAAATGGACATTAGAGACTAATGAACACCAAAACAACCAGAAAAGCATTAAAGATAACACAAGCAAATAATAGAATACTACACAAAATAAATATATAATAATAAAATAGAATGAAATAAATAGTAATAATCAACAATAAAATGTTGATAGAATAGAAATAGAATAAAACAAATAATAATGTTAAGTAAAATAAGCATAAGTAATAAAACCATAAAATTATTAAACACGGTATGGTCGGTATTTTAACATGCTGTTTAAAAGTCATACATTCCAATAATTCTAAAAACTCTTTGGCTCTAGTATCTGCCAGATTATCAACATGTATGTTAAAATCACCAATTAAAATGCAGCTATCATAGCTCGTGTGAATGACAGATAGTTCTGAGAATTCTGGTAAAAAAGAGGGGACAGATAATTTAGGCAATCTATATATGGTTACTGCGAGGAGACGAGGCTGAGAATTTTAAAAAGTTGCATTATATTCAAAGGCATGAAATGTACCCAAGTCCACATCCCTGCCCTTCAGTGTCTCTCTGTAGATTGCAGCTGTCCCTCCACCCTTCTTTCCCTCTCTAAACGAATAGGAAAAGGTGTAGTTGGGTGGACAGGCCTCAGTCAGTGTGACAGGTGCATCTGTGCCCAGCCAGGTCTCAGTAAGAAAAAGACAGTCCAAGTTGTGATCATTGATGATAAGAAAAGATTTGTTTGTTAACGCCCTTATATTCAAGAGCCATGTTGATATGTGTCCGTTGTGCAGCCGAAAATGAGTTCCTGTGTATAGAAACTGTAACCAAGTTATGTATGTTTGGTCCATTTATAGCTCTGTTGGTAGTGTTGTGTCGAGTTGAGATGATGGGTTTTATCAAATAAACAGGGGTGGGTGGGGTAAGTAGTCATGTCGAAATACACAGCACTATGTTGTGGGAGAGCACCTGAGAGCCCCGGTGGTTGGGGTGCAGTCCATCGGGCATAAAGAAGGCAGGGTGGCCCCAGAAGAGATCAAAATTATCTATTAACGTGACCTGAAATTTGTCACATGCAATCTTCAGCCATGAAGCAGGCGACTACATTTTTCTATGCCCCTTTTATAAATTGGTAGGGGTCCAGAAATTGCAAAGTTTTTTCCAGTTTGTTTCAGGGTGGTGAGAAAGGTTTTAAAATGTTGTTTAAAAGTTTCGGACTCACGGTGAGAGGTGTCGTTGCTGCCTATGTGTGCCACCACAGTACTCACGTTAGCGTGTTTTCCCAGCACAGCTGGAAGCTGTGTGTTGAGGTCCAACACACGGGCTCTGGGGAAACAATGGACTGCTGCAGCGGTTCCGTGAGAGGGGAGCGTGAGCCCCCGAACGCTGGAATCGCCGATCACGACAGTGGAAAGAAGCGATGGTGGAGGGGTGGGTGCAGCGGAGGAATGGCGGTCTGGGGACAAGTCTGGGCTCAGCACTGTAAAATGGTTTTCCAGCCTCAGCTCCGGACAAGATGGTAGGGGGCGGAGGATGTCCCTCTGTCTTCCTCGCCTTCCCACTCGTTTCCACTGATGTTCCCTTGGGCTTGGTGTGGAGCAGGAGCCTGTTAAGCGTCCCACAGCAGGAGCTGCTATGTCGGTGGTTAGTGGTAGACAGTGCTCCTCGGCCAGTGTTTCCGCACTTGGCTCTTGAATTGGGAGAGTTGAGGCAAGGAACGCCGAGTTTTGTGCTCCTGTGGCAGCTGATCCGATTAAAACCGCGGAGTTAAAAGTGTCCTGAAGTTTCGATGTTCCTTTTAAAACAGTGTTTAGCTCTGTCATTTGACGGAGTTTCATGTGCAAATAAATCAGCTTCTCCTGCAGTTCATTTGTTTTATCGCACTTGATGCAGATAAAATTTTCCATAAAGTCCTCCATGCTGATGATTAAAAACATGTCGCTCATCTCAGTTCACATTTTTAGGCCCTCTTGCTCTCGGCTGTTGTTGAACCCTCCATGTTAAATGTCTTCCCATGTACTAGATAAAACAAGACAGCAAACAATGCTATTCTGTACTCATTAAAAATTAAAAACTAAATAAAAAACTAAATAAATAAAATAAAGGGCATTAAAACTGAAGCGATCCAGCAGCAGCTAGCTTCAGAGTCCGTCGAGTAAAATGAGAGAGCGCTAAAATGTTTTAAAACAATCGGATAAAATCGATTAAAACAACAGCTAAAACTAGTGTGGCGCAGTCGACAGGACACCCTGCCCCTGCTCACTTACCTGGCCAGAGCGGTTAGCCCCTCCGGTACTGCAGCTAGCTGGGGCTAAACAATCGGTTAAGTCACTTCCCGCAGCCGGTGCTCAGTTTTTCTTTTAGTTCAACTGCAACTGGTGAATTACAATTGAGCTAGGTTGTAAACCGAGGCAGCCAGAGTGGGGCATGTGATTAGCTAGGCAGTGGACAAGGGACGAGGAGCTCTCCGACTGCACACACACACCGATAACAGCTGTAGTGTCCGACTTCCGGGTCAAAGCTAAAGGCTTCCTCCCCTTTATACCCTATCTGACTTGCTTTATGAACCCATATGAACATAGGAAAGAAGATCTCGTTAACTTTCACTTATATTTTAATTCCCCATGGTTTCTCAGAAAAATAATTGTCTGGAAAACTCCAAGAGTAGCAGCGTCAGTTGTCTTCTTACTGTATGGCCTCTGCACACTAGGATATAATACCGCAGCAAAAGCCTGCATGGAAATCTGGGTGTTAATTCTGAGGTCTGATGGGTTTAATGTCATTCAGTGTATTGACTGAGTACTCCTCAAAGCCAATGAAAAGACTTATTATTGGCATGACAATTAAGTGCTTCTGTCTTTTTCTGCCTTCTCTCATCCACACCAATACATCTTCCCATTTCATTTGTGGATCTGGCATCACTCTGCAGCAGATTCTGCAATTAAAATGTACGGAGCCTGTGTTGCTGTCAGCACAACTTGTCATTTCTAGAGTGTTGTTTGAATTGAGGGAGTGAAGGAGAATTAATCTTGAGTATGACATATTGCAGCCTTCCCTTGTGAATACACTATGATTCTGAGAGACAGCATCAGAGCATGAGTGTGCAGTGAATGATGTGCAGGTTGGGACTGGACTACAACTAACATATACACATTTTTTTAAATGTTCAGACAAGTATAGACTCCTCCACAAAATGAGGTTTACAGTGACATGACACAAATACATCTCTCCATTAAACTGTGTTTACTTATTGTCCAGACAGCAGCTGCATCCCAGTCATAGAGCTGGCAGTTAGCAAGTGAGCTTAGAGAGGTTATGTGGCTGGCTAGCATGTTACTGGTTAGCTTGCCAACTATGCTAACTAGTTCATCAACTAGCCCTGTAAGTAGTCACTACTTCATAAAGCTTGCAGCTTTTCCACTCACTTGTGTTAGGGCTTAACAGGATAACCCTACCATCTTGAGAACACATTCATTCAAACCATGTCAGGAATAGAACTGTGAAACCCAAAAACATTAACCGTAAAACATGAATGGCACAGTACTATCCACATGATTTGCTGTACATGTCTGGTTATTTTGTTGCAGCCTGCTCCATCCAGTCATAAACACAGTGTTCATCCAGGCTGTGGGACATGCCATTACATTGTAATTACTTTGGCATTACTATGTCGCACAATATTTTACTGCCTGCCTTTGACATGGATATAACCTTGTCAATGTCCCTTTAAAAGCCTAATCATCAAGGTCCAAGCAGTGTCGGCATCCCATAATTCAAAGTATCACCACACCATAATTCACCAGTTTCCATGCTGCTGTAGCCTTGAAAGGAGACGGCCCACATCGCCAGGGTCTCAGACAGCACATGGAACACATAACTCTTCATATATGTAATACTACACATTATTACATATTACAACCACTGATGCCTTAAAAATGTGAGTTAACTCAACTTAAAGATAACCTTTGTTTCAACTCAAAACGTTAAGTTTTACAAGTTGGTTAACTAATGATCACTTGTTGTTTCAACTTGATACTCTGAGTTAAAACAACTTACTATGTTACATTATCCGTTCAAGAAAACTCACTTTATCTTGTCAAATAAACATACAATTCTTCAGTATTTCAACTCACACTTTCAAGTTAAGATAACTTTAACTATATTCATACCAATTGCCATTTTAAGTTGTTTCTACTTAGATTTATTTGTCATCTTGACACATAATGAAACGTTTGCCAGTTTCCTTAAACTTCACATTGAATCAACATACAACGCATTTGTTCAAAAATATAAAATTTATTTGAGCAATGTCACAAAACATTGGCTTTTGCAGTATTTCTGCATTTGGTACATACACAAAAAAATATAGTTTCCCCACCTAATGCTGATAATGGAGAGGTTGAAGGGATGAGAGAACGCAGTTAAAATGAATGTACCAAAACACTAACAAAGCTGAATGCCACTTGGGAATGCATTCCTGGTAGGAAAACAGGTTCTAAAAAAGCTGTTTAAGAATAAAAGTCTAACATCCATTTTATCAAAATATCCAGGTTTTGCCAATGTTTTACAGAACTTGGAGAAAGGGAGGTAGAGTGAAAGAGAGGTAAATGGAGAGACAGAGCTTGAGAGTGAAATGGGAGATGGAGAGAAAAAAGTGAGGTAAATAGAATGAGTGAGGGAGATCTGGAGCGGGAGAGGGAGACAGAGAGTGATGAGGAGGGAAAGGGCGTGCACAGTGACAAAACATAACTGCTTGTCAATTACTTAAAGCTTAAGGTGCACTATAAATGACTAAGTTCACATAACTTTTTGACCTCTGAATGATTTTAACAATACTTGGTCACTGACTGGTGTTATGAATATGCTGAACATAAGTAGTAAGAACTTTCTGCAATCAACAAGAACAAGCATGTATAATGTTTCTGCCTCTAATGCTCACCAGTTTAAAATGACAAAAGTTTCCTCCAAGTAAATGCTTAAAGTATTAATATAACTCAACCAACATTTGGCCTTGTTTTAAGAATAATTCCATGTCATGTTTCTGCCTCTAAATTTTTTCAACAATATTTTGACTACACCGAGTTGCTATCCAATAGCAATGCTGAACACCGCAAAGACAGAGCCACTGCCTGCTTATTTATTTTCTATTAAAGATTACATGTGCTGAGGGGCAGGCTACAAGCATGGAGAGCAAAGTTAAAACTAAAAAAAAACAAAAAACTGACATGTCATGTATTTACTGCTGAAGTACAGCTCCAATCAGATGCACTTTCAGCAATCTGTATTATTATTATAAATTCTCTTAAAAAATGAGCAATCACAAGTTAATTTAAACATTTTTTGAACTGATAGTAAGATTTGAAAGATGTACTAAGCTTTTAATGAAAAAGGTTCTGTGATATTGTCAACAAAAATGGACATGGAAAATGTTTACTTCAGTTTAAAAGGAATATCAGTGAATGCTGTATCATCAGTATCTTATCAATGTGTAAATATATTTTCTTACATTACACATCCTGATTATCTCAGAAGTATCCTCTGAAAAGAACCACAGAAGACCAAGTAGGACAGCTGTTCTTCTGCTCTGATCCATGTCCTACATACAATTATAAACAAGAGTGAATGCAATACTTAACTAGAATCCTTATTTTAGTACATTGTTAAGTTAATTTCTATACATACCTCCTTATGAAGATACTGTAGAACACTGCTGAGGGTCAGCCTCCTGCTTGATGAAACAGCTGCTTTGTACAGCTCTAAGAGACTTGGTACCAAGGCATCTAGTCCATCCAGGAATTACGGCAGCACATCTATGGTGACTATTCTACTGAACTCTGCATTTATCTGAAATAGACACAACAAGACAGCAGAGATGAGGGGTAATGAGAGGGGATAAAAAGAGCAGCAGAGAGTAGTGGGGTAGCAAATTCAGATGAAAATATGATTACAACATATACAGATTACATGCTATCTGATAACATTACTACTTCCATTTTTATCTTCATCGTTAGCGTCCACTCGTTTTTTAGTGGTGCCAGACAGATAGCGAGAACGGCCATGGCAGAGAGAGTAAGAGAGCGGTTGTGATAGAGCGAGCTAGAGAATGAATAAAGAGGGAACGGCGGTAGATGAGAGAAATGAAACGGTATTTTTGAATTGTTTCATGGGGGTTATGTCCTAAAACAGAAATATAAATCCTTAAACACTCATGCTCCCAAGCACTACAATACACTACAAATTACCTCGTTCTCTCTTAAGCTTTGACATATTAAAAAATTCACCATGCGGACAGATTCTGGGTGGTTACTGGGACGTTCGCGTGTGCATGCCCGCAATTAATTTGCCTTGACTGTGTAGCTAATTAGCTAGCTGACACTTAGCTAACCACTAGCTAATGCGAGCTCGCAAGCAAACTGTTTGTTCCAAGGAAAACAATGTTTTTTCGCTCCATCAACGTTATACGCCTTTTATAATTTAAATACGTACCCACCAACTAAAATAAAATGGGGTCAGTGGTCTATTAAACTATTTTAGCATTTGAGGCTTTGACAAACACGATGAATTAGCAAGGAAAACGGTGGTAATACGGTCACATTCGCAGAGCACGGCCAATGTGCTGAATTTTTCCTTTTCACCACGCAAGAAAGCCGGCAACGTTATTAAATTTTATCAACACATATTCAAAAGCACTATTAAAAGAATACAGACTCAGCTCCTCGCCGCTTTTGTGTTTCTCAGTGGGAATTCATGTACTCCATCTTGATACACTCCATTTTGCAGTTGCACTCAGTCTGCCTCAACTTATAGTCGTAGTCAGGTGCGTCCCTCCGCCGCTGGAAGTAGTCCACTGTTTTCTACAAAGTGTCAATATTTTAGCTGTCGTTGGAATGCTATAGCTTTATAGCTTATCCTTTGCGGAAAACTGGGTAGCACCACGCTTCAGTGGTATCACCGGTTTATAGTAATAGTTCTGTCTAACTCAAAAATGGTGGCTACTTTTCTGTATTTCCCGGTTTTTTCTCGGCATCACCCCACCTCCTCCCCCTTTCCCTTTTTCAATTAATAACTTACAGACATGAGTTAAATGAACACTGACAACCCAGACAAAACTAACAAGTAGTCAAGACAATGGATTAAGAAGTTTAATTTTTGAAAACTTGAGTTCAATATCCAAAACTTGTCATGACAAGTGGAGTTAAAGAGAAGACATAAGTTCACATAACTATGGGCTATGATGTTTGACAGTGCATGAATGATGAAAGCAAAGTTCACATGTACACCTATAATTAAAGCCTTAAATATGACCAACCTGATATATTTGCAGTCTATACTGCACAAGCCAGATGATTTGAACAACCACAAGAGTGATGGATTCAAGCTAAAGGATTCATATATTTTGAAGGGTAGGTTTGGATTTGTCAAGTCTATCTTTATAGAATATTCACATGCCCATATGTATTTTGAAAGAGTAATGGGTTATGGCTCATCCTTCCCATACTGGCCATGAAGTGATACCTCCACAGAGCGACTACACAGAAATAGGTCTCGAAAGCCACAGTCCTAGTTCTATCGAAAAATGCATTCTGAAGTTCAGCTGATGCTAATGTGAGGTATCAGCAGTCCGAGTTAGACTAATAAAGAGGACATCTTCATCCTGGCAGTCACATGGAGGTTTATTGCTGATGTTTTGTCCCTGCAAAAACCATGCGAGGAAACACAAAGAGGAAATTTCTCTCTCAAAAGACAATTAGCTGGATTACCAACAGGGCAAAGTGGGCAACTGCACCAGGGCCCCATACCGCCAAGGGATCCCAAAGCCCTTGGTCTGCAATGTGTCACTTTGATTGTGATAATTTGATTAATTGCTAATTTGTTAGGGAAAATGCACCAACGGCTCATAGCATTAGTTCAGGCAGAGCACCGAAGTTGCACTTGCATTAGCTGATTAGCAACATCAGATTTCATTCGTGCTTTATAATCACTGGCTTATTCACCAGTTGGCCATCTGATGACTAGTAACATTCAATCGTATTCATACAGGTGTACAGGGTGACCAGTATAATCCGACACTTCTCACTGATACTCTCCTGATACCTTCACATTACCACCGTTTGCTGCCGCAGCTCCACCACCACGACCTTTTCCACCTAAACTAACTGTATGGGGATTATAATTGTATATCCCTTGATGGGGAATACATATATGTATTCTCTTCCCAATAACGACAATCTTAGAAGTTAAGAGTATTTTCCAGGAGTGTTTCTACGAGCATTCTTAAATTTCTACACACGCTTCCCAAAGCAGCAAGAGCGAGTGCACGCCGTTAACAACTTCTTAACTTTGACTGGTCCATGGTGCTGAAGATGATGCTGAATACACTTATATGTATATTTAAACCATGCTATATATTAAAAATACATACATCACAAAGTGTAGGACCTGTGTTGAAATGTTGTGTTTTATGTTTTCAGCTTGCTGTCCTTTATAATTCATATCACTAGAAAGTAAACTTGATTTATCTGCTGCTCAAAGCAGACATTACTCTTAAGTGCATATTAAACCTAAAATGAAGAAGTGGCGGTCCCTGTAATTTCCATGAATTCTACACCATAAATAAAAAGAAAAGAGAAGATATGGAAACTGAAAAAATAACATTAGGAAAGAGTCATTTTGGCCAGAAGAGATGAATATATTTGACGAGAAGAGGGAGAGGAGGAGGAGGAAGCCGACAGAAACTGGCAAATCAATTGTTGAATAAAGGCATGTGTGTTAAATTTTATTTTCTTATTTTCTAATTTAATCATTATCACTCATTTTACATCAAACATCCTTTAACAAAGAAGCTAAAAACTCCAATAAAACATGTAATTTTTTGTTCCCCCTGCAGGTTCTGGAGCTTCTTAAAATGCCCTTAGCCTCTTACAAGTGGGTAGGCGATATGTTTGAGCTGCTTTGAGAAACCCCTTTTAAGTTTAAGGAGGTTCTTAAGATGCCATTGGGAAATGAGGCCCTGTGTCTAAGGACGTTTTCACACCTAACCTGTTCGGTTAAAACGAACCCTGGTGCGTTTGCCTGGTTAGTGTGGTTGGTTTGTGCAGGTGTGAACACATTAACTGCACTCAGTGCGGACCAAAACAACCATACCGAGACCCTTTAGAGGAGGCGGTCTCGGTCCAGTTCCAAACGAACTCTGGAGCGGTTCATTTGTGGCGGGAACATGATCCGACCTTGATCCGACCCAACTACACGGTATACTCCACAAGTTTGAGCTAAACGGCTCCTGTAGCCAGGTGTGCTTTGCATTCTGCGATGCGGCAGAGCAAACCTGTTTAGTAGCAGCAGCTAGCCGGAGAACAAACCAGCAATGTTTCTCTCACAGAATATGCACTAGTTCACAACACAGGACCTTCTGCCTGTATTTACTTTCTTCTTCTTCTTTGGTTTTACTAGCAGACTACAAACCAACGTCATTGGTGCATGCCGCCACCTACTGTTACCGTGTGTAACATCCCCAGACACATCTGACCAATAAGCAGAGTGAACGTTCTCACATGGTTTGCAGTGATGCGTTTAGGATTTTTCTCGGTGTGAAAAGAAACCAAACCAAGGGGAAAATGCTCCAAGTTTACAAACTCATAAACTGATTTGGACCAGAGCAAACCAACTATAGGTGTGAAAACACCCTTAGTAGCAAAAGGAGCCATTGTGATTGGTTGTAACCCCCTACTTACATGTTGTTATGTGGATGTGCAATTCAAAATTTGGTTGTTTCCCATTTTCCTATTATATTTGACATCTACAGAATTCTAATAAGAATGCATTTTGTAACAGAAGACTAACAGGTGAACCTAAATAAATCAAATAGTCCTTGTCATTCTTAAAAAAAGAAATGCAATACATCAGTACAAAATAAGATGTCCAATATATCCATTTTTGAGAGGCTGATAAATGGAAGTAGGGCAGTTATTGGACTGTGAGGGTTAAAATGTACATATTACTAAATAATGCATTTAATCAAATTACCACAAAATAAATGGGGTCAGGTAGTGGCGGTGGGTGGGTCTTTGGGGCTCTAGGCAAAATATAATTAAGATGCTTTGTGCATTCAACTATGTGGACCTGATGGATATTTGTGTACACTAATTCACAGAGAGTGGAAGAACAGGGGGTCAGTAAGGGCCCTAAGCCCCCACTAGCGGGTTATCCAGCCATGTACAAACACTGTACCTTTTTAACATACCTACCTGATTTGTCATATTAAGACTGCTGAATGGCTATAAAAGCGTCATCTGACCTTTACAAAGCATTTTTACACAGAGTGAGGACTGTGGATATTCCCCATATCTTACAAAGTAGTCGCTCTATAAAGGGATAACTTCAGAGCCAGTATGGAGAGGAGGAATGATTACAGTCATCAAAACCACTTTCAAAATACATATACCATATTACTAAGTATTGTACTAAGGTAGACCTGAAAACATGTAGAACCTGTCCTGTAAAGGTCAATATCAAAAGTAAATATCAAATTCACAAAGTGAGAACCAACTCTATTAAAATGTCTTTGCTTCAGGTAGCTTTGTTTATTTAGATGAAACACGCCAACCAGTGATGGATTACTGATGGCTTTTTCAATTTATGACTAAAATCCTCAAGGCCCTACAGCCTGCACAGAGACTATTGCCAAACATTTGGTCTGCTCACTCAAACATATTTATCCCACATTGAAACACAAACCACTAACTTCTGATTTCACTGATCCATGTTATTAGCTTCCACATTTACTGACAGGCTATTAATCTCATTGTGTTTTTCTTCTTTGTCCAAACTGCAGTTCTCTATCAGCACCTGAATTAGCAGTCTGGCCAGCTTTGTGTCCGCATTTTAGTATGAAATTGGGCGTCACTGTTGGATTTATCATCTTTAAACTTCTTATCTGCTGCTTAGAACATGTCTTTCAGGAACCAATTCTGTCTGCCACAAAGGTGATAAAGATTCCCTTACAAACAAACAGAAAACAAAGGCTTGTAGGTTTTTTTTTCTACCCCTTCTTACATGCTGTAGCTTCAGTTCTGTCTCACAGCGTTCTCACCGACTCCTGAGGAATTTCTTCTGACTTCCGAGCTTTAACTGAAAATGCTATTATCTCCTGCTTTTCTATCAGTTTCTCTCATTTATAGTGACTCACACACACATATGCACATATATACAGTATTTCCCTCATACAGAACTAGTACAGTCCTTTGGCCAAATGGGACATTTTCAGTGTAGTAGTGCAGTGTAGTGAATGGCTGTTATTTATTTACAGCTGCTTCATTTGCCAAATTTAGAGAAGGAATATATAGCGTCAGATTCATGTCAAATCTCGCGAGCCTGATAAAACATGCTCACAAGCAAATTATATCATTTCACACGCGCAGATATTAACTGCCACTCGACACAATATAACTCCTCACACACAAATTCAACAACCGAGAGTTGTACAGGCAGCTGCGATCCAGCAACTAAACATAGGCAGAGGCAGAGAACTGCACCTGCGTGTATAGAACGAAGCTGCACGCGCACAAACAGCCACCACGCGCAACAGTTTCTGCTTGGCGAGCAGTGGAGGGATACACGCTCTCGCAGGTTCACTCTGCTCTCGAAGTTGAATTCTGCTCGCTCGAATCGACCTGATTTTTGACAGTTTGGGGGCGGAAACCAAGGGAGGCCTTCTTATGATTGGTCACTTTCACCGCGATCACTTACTCAACCGCCTTTGATTGACAGCTTCTGTTCTGTACTGAACAACAGGCAGACAGTTTGACCAAAAGCTTGATATTTCAAACAATTGAGTCCTGGCAACAAGTTCGGAGCTGAAGGAGACGATTGTACTTCCAGTGGTCACGGCAAATATCCGGTTGTTGTTTAGTAGTAGTTAGTCTGTACTGTTAGCAAGCTATCTATTTAAGCTATGGCGTTACCGATCGAAAAATGACGAGTAGGCTATTATATGTTCAGTAAGAGTGTGCCATAATAATTGGAAGAAACAACAGGAGTTTTTACAGCAGGAATGTTTTGAACATCGACCTCAGCTTCGGTCTCAGTGTACCTGTGGAGCGCCATACGAGCTGCACCCACCACCGAAGGAGGACGAAGCTCTGGTTGAAGGCTTTGTACCCTTTGTACCTCTGAAACACCTTGCATATCTAAGGCTGTTTGTAGGGCCAAGTAGGCTAATAATATCCACATAATCTGACAAAGTACAGATCAGATCATTTGCCACTTGCCATCATTGTGGATAATTTGATAGTTAATTGAAATGTCTCATTTACAGCAGTCCACAGTGGGGAAATTCTATTTGTTTATAGGATACATATTGCTTTATTTTTACTAGATGACAATGCTACACCCATGGAGCATGAGGCCATGGATCAACCAGATGTGCCAAACTCCCAGAGAGATGTTGGGACCCAGTGGGAAGACTGCAC
>LKNJ01006019.1:0-20008 GCA_002120245.1 Maccullochella peelii | reverse complement strand
TTCAGAGGTCTAGTGGAGTCCATGCCTCGACAGGTCAGGGCTGTTTTGATGGCAAAAGGGGGACCTACACAATATTAGGCAGGTGGTCATAATGTTATGGCTGATCGGTGTATATATCAAAAAAATTCTTCCCTCACTTGGTAATTTGCAGTAAACTATATTAAAATCACTTGTCACACCTTGGTTAGACACTGATGATATCCATTCAAATGATAATGAAACTATAAATATCTGGGTGCACCATTGATGATTTGCATGTGTGTTATATTGGACTTAATTTAGATTTTACAAACATTGGTTTTCACTTGGCCTTTAAAGGGGTTTTCCCTATTAACTCCACGGGGATTCAATGTGTTAAAACAACAACAGTACATGAGGGTGCCAATACTTTTTAACTGGCACTGTACCTCTCTCTCTCAGTAATCTACTGTTTAATCAGTGATAAAGTCACCTTACGGAATGAACCTGTAGCAGCAGATTAAGAGTTCCATGTGCGACATTATTTAGCACTCCTGGACATTTATATTTATACCTACAGATCATTAACCCATTTGTTTGAATTTCGCTGACCACTGTTTTCTGTGTATTCTGTTAACTCACTAGTGTAACAGGCACAAACGTCACAAGAAAGACTATACTATCTGTCACAAGACAATATCTAATTAACTGACCACTACTGTTGATTGAATGTAATAGACAAAACCGTGTTTCCCCAAAAGGCATGCCAGACATTAAGACATTAACCAGCTCGGTGTGCAGCGATAAGGCCCATTGTTGTTGTTAGCTATAGCTAGGGTTATAGCAAACAAGGATGCTAACGTTAACTAAAGCTATGTCGGTTAGGAAAATATAGCTAACGTTAGCTTGGGTAACCATCGTCCAACGTTACCGTTTTGCCAGGATGCATCTGCTATTACCTCTCGGTCCTTTAATCCTAACAACAGCACTTCTTCCATCAAGGTGAGACGTGTCTCTTTGGAGTCTCCGGTATCGTCATCGTCCTGCTCGTCTCCCCGTCGGGGCTCATGGTCCTCCTGACCGGACGGATGGTCTTTGTCAGCGGCGTTGCGAGAGGCTTCGGTCCGCCTCTGCACGAGGCCCGAACTCCGCAGAGTCAAGGAAGTCATGTCTGCTGGCAAGTTAGCTAAACAACGACAAAAACAACACGCCTCGGACTATACTGCCCGAGATGTTTGACTCAATTAGTTGTTGTCAACCATATAGCAGTTATCTCGAGTGTTCCGCGAATTGACTACTGCGGCCTGAGTACCCTTGTCATCTGGAGTACTGTTCCCCTTCCTTGACTTCGTCCGCAGCTATATAATGTCTATCTAATATGGCGCCGTGTGGTGACTGTGGTACCGAAGTTATCCAGCAGGTAGAGGCTGAGAGCAAACAGGATCCAAGTAACTTTAAGTTAGGTTGTACTGAAGCCCTTTTATTCTTCATCATGTCATGAAAATTATGACAGAGAGTACCCAATTACATTTCAATGACTTCAGACATGACATCTCATAATTCAGGTTCCAGGGCATTGAAAAGGTGACTGCCAGAGAGAGTTGGTAACATTAATCAAATTCTTAATAAAAGAGAAGTTCACTGGAGTTTTACTGGAATTTGCAAACTTTATCCCCCAAAGGATTGAACCATGAGATTCCATGGCTTGTCATGCTCTAGGGTTTTGGGATTTGATAGACGCACTTTTACACTTAAGATACAAGTAGTTCATATGATTACACAACTTTGAATGACTTATGAAAGCTATGGAAGGCCAATGTTTTCATTCATTAGATATGCAATTTTTGTAAATATTATTGTAAATAGACTTAATTATGTGTCTTGGTGTGTCGTGTTTCTGTTTTTCTTTTCTTTTTTCTTTATCTTATATGTGGAATATAATGGGACTACGGAAGAGGATTAGGGCCACATGTGTACATTTTTTTTGAGTTCTGACTTTTTTTTTTAAAGTCAGAAGAATGGGTAACTGTAAGGGTCAAAGTTCACTTTGTGCCAGGCAGGAGGGGAACCATATGCTGACCGAAAATGTCGGATTTAAGCGAGTTTTTGCGCCAGAGGACGCCGTTTCCCTAATGGAGTAGAAGGTGAGTGAAAAAGAAATATGTGTTAATTTGGTACCTGGCGTTTGTAAAAACAAAGAAAAGGTTAGGGATATGAAGGATGTGAAATGCGGACACCGTTAGCTAACATTAGTAGCACGTTTGTTAGCTAATATGGTTGGGCAGTTGGAGAATATATCGGCGTTCGGCTGAGTCCGCCGGTTGTTTTTTGTCATTTTATTTCGCTAATTGTGAATTAATAATTGTGAATGGTCTGCTGTCAAAGAACAAGTGAGAGCCGCTGCTCAGCGACAGACTCTCGTTCTGCGCCAGCAATGGCAGAGAGAGGCAGCGGGTAGAGCCAGAATATTTTCACATTAACTCGGTGAAATATGGGTTTATTTCGACCCAACCAGAGTTGGTGATTGCTGGAACAGTGGAAAGACTAACCAATGCGGTTTTGGTGAGTTTTATTTTGTTTCTGTCGAGTTTAAATGAAGTGTGTTTTACAAGGCAATTGAGCAGCAGCTACGTAAGGGGGTCTCTCGCCTGTCACTGTCAGTAATCGGTGATCTAGTTATTAAAAAGTATGCAGAATCATGACAATAAAAAGCATGATTTTTGTTTATTGCTCAATTATTGTGCTGACCCCTGCATACAAAGCTTTCCTGCATATTTAGATCAGTACTGACACTAATACTGACTTAAGGGGCTTAACCTTAATATTATTTATGCAATGTGCACTTTGAAGAAAATGATTGACTTTTCTTTCCTCTTCTGTGCAGATTGACAGCGACGTCATCGTGCTGATGGATGATGCAACTCTGGCAAATTACATCCCCTCCTACAGAGACCGAATTGCCCTCTTCAATTTCTGCAAAAGTAAAAAGTCCCTCCCAAAGCGAAAACAAGGGCTTTTAGAAGAACATTGTAAGAATATAAAAGTCAGAAAGGAAAGCACATCCCATGCAGACACAAGAACACCACAGACAAAGAAGCTAAAAACAATCTGAAATGTAGAGATAGGATGGATTCATAGTGACGATAACATAGCCAAACATGTGAGGACAAAGCAGGGAGGTGGCACCGGAAAAATCCAATTGCCAATTAATGCATGATTAAAAGACATCCTTCAAGAAGGAAAGAAACTTTTCTTTCCTGATGGAATATCTCCTAAAGGATCAGAATCAGATTTTGAGTTTGAGGTGTGGGACTTCAAACAGAACCGCCTTACTGGTGACACTTGACTGTCCGTTGGAACTATGTACGAGACTGCGAGGCTGACAATGTTACGCTTTTACATTGCAACCAAGCCAAAAGAACTTGAAGATGATGCCAGCGAGACATCTGAAGTGATCCTTGTCTCAGCACACAGTGGCAATGAAATCAATACAGCAGAACTACAAGTGGGAGATAACATGGGTGATTTTGATGGAGTCCAGCCTGCTTTAGAAATGTCTGTTGTCTCTGAAATTACCTTTGGTCCCCTCTACGGCGTTGAAGAAGACACAGAGGACACATTGATCTATGAGGGTTTTCCTATGCCCACCGGTCCAGCTCATCCAGAGGATGTGATAACGATCACCATACATCATGCTAACACTTTACACGACATGATTACTGCTTTCTCTGATGCAGAGATTTTGAACAAAGCACTGAATGTGAGACGCATACTTCCAGACAACAAAGAAGAAGCAGGCAGTGGATCTGGGGTACTGAGGGATGTTCTCGGCTGCTTCTGGCAGGAGTTCTACGATTGATGCACACTTGGTACAACAGCTAAAGTGCCCTTCATTCGCCATGATTTTCCTGCTAGAACATGGAAGGCAATCGACAGAATCCTTTTGAAAGGTTACCAAGATTGTCAATATTTGCCAAACAAACTTGCACTCCCCTTCCTTGAGCAGGTGCTTTTTAACAATGTGTACAGTGATCTTAAAGCACATTTTTTGCACTTTGTGAGCAGCCAAGAACGTAATGGTTGGTTTTGATGCAAGCGATTAGTGATTTCTCTGCAGTTGACTCTGATGATCTTGTGGAAGTTCATGATAGCTATGGCTGTAGAAGGAGAATCACAGCTGAGACTCTTCCTACAATACTTGATGAAATGGCGCACAAAGAACTTGTCCAAAAACCGATGTTCGTTATTGACTGCTGGAGGGACATCACCCATCATCATCTCTCTCTCAGTCCAGAGGCCCTGACCAAGTTGTTCTCTGACCTACAACCAACCACAAAAAAGGTCTGTAAACTGCTGAAATTTGCCATTGATCTGACTCCAAAACAAAAGGAAGTGGGAAATCATCTCAAAAAATTCATCAGAGAGCTGGATGAAAGTAAACGTAAGAAATTTGTGCGGTACTGCACCGGATCTGATCTCATAGTTACAGACAGCATCTACGTGCAATTTGAAGAAATGACAGAGTTCACGAGCAGACCAATTGGGCACACGTGTGGGAAGATTCTGCACATAGCTGACAGCTATGACAACTTCCCAGATTTCCGTTCAGAATTTAGTACAGTTCTTGAAAGCAATGTCTGGGTAATGGACATTGTTTAGATTCCCACAACCATTACCACAACAATCCACTGTTAAGAGTTTTTCACGTTTGAACTAATAGAGAGGAACAGAGATTTAGGACTTATTATAAGCACTTCAGCATGGCCCTTAATAGTTAAAGAGAACTTACTCCAGCTGTGCAGAAAGAAGCCCAGCTTTGTCTACAAAAACTTCAGTTTCTACTCTCATCTGGTTTCATGCGCTACGGTGGTGCATTCACAAACCGCAACAAACTGCAGACAACTATAGAACGTATTGAAACTGTATTTTTGCTCCTTTTTGCTTTCTTGTAAGTTCCAAAGTGTTGTACCACCCAGGTGAAATTTTTGTGTAAACCACCATTGAATTGCATGAAAAGTGTAGCCAACCTGTCCATTGACTGGAATCTCATGTTGGACAAAAGCAAGCACTTTGTTCAAGTCAGAAGTTCATCTAAACCATATTTTCTACTAAAGTTTGAACTAAGTACAACACTGCATTGTTAATTTCCCAGTAATCTGTACAATTTTAACCATGACTTTTGCATTAGTCACACTTGCAAAATGTTGCTTTATATGCCATTGCTGGCTTTAATTGAATTCAGGTCTTTTAAATTTTGGATATTTGCTGATGACTGCTAAAATACCGCTTCCTATCCTAGCTATTCTGATGTTTTCTCAAACGTCATATTGCCTTCATACCAGACGTCTTGTTCATCAAACCAATTTGATGATGCATCTTACAGTATCTTGTGACACCACTAATCCCAGTTGAATTGTATGAATATGTTTATATTATTATTCTTCCTTCTGAACAGGCCAAGTCTTCTACAGATTCTCTTTAAAGTTCGGACACTTATTACTAATTGTTAGATGTTAAAATTTCAAGTATTTGTTATATGTGATAGTCTGAAGTATAGTTATCCAAATCTGGCATTGCAGGCAGTGTGTCATTTTTTTAAGGGGTCAAAGTTTGAGTTTTGGTTGGGACAAAGGAAGCACATACAGGCCACCTCAACTGTCTTCACCATGGCTTTATTCCTATTGCGAGCAGTCCATCCAGCAGTGACCACAGTTGATGGTCAGTCACCTCTGTGGCTGGCCCCATGCAACTCCCAACTGTTATTCTGTTCTGCTGGGCCATGTGACATCACAGGACTCATGCCGGCACTGCAATAATTGGTGTCTACAGCACGACTACAGGTGACATGGTGCTACCGTACCCTGAGGTTTAGTTGGGTCCCCTGGCATCTGCAGACCCGGACTGTGTAGGGGCAGCTGCCGTGCAGCAAGCTGAAGTGTGCAGCAAGAGTGTTCTTGTCCTTGTAGCTGCTCATCTGCCACAGCTGCTACATCAGTCTACAGCCGCTCCAAACTCAGCTGCTCCACCTTCGATAGAGCATGGAAACTTGTCCATAGTACTTAAAAAATAAGACAACTACTATTGAATTATGTGACTGGGGTAAACTGCATGTTTTCCTTTGTATTTAGTCAAAAATTGATTTGTACCATTGATGCTGTATATTCTCAGAATTCTGATTTTTTTTTTTTTTTTAAGTCAGAATTCTGAGAATAAAGTCAGAATTCTGACTTAAAAAAAACAACTCAGAACTCAAAAAAAACATTTCACATGTGGCCCTAATCCTCTTCTGTATGGGACAGATGGTTCACACTGTCACTGTCAATTATATTGAGAGGCACTTACACAGGAGAATAACTGTCCCACACCTGTGCACACAGAATGGGAGGAGCATTATCTATTTAAGATCAATATTGTAATGGTGTCCCTGCACCAGCCCAAATCACCTGGTTTCTCTGTTTCTGGCTTCTCACATGCTCTGCCTCATCTCCACCTTCTCTGCACCTCCAATCAGTCTATCATCCACCTGCCCGCCAGGCTCACCCCAAGCTAGTTTGTATGTTATCAGTCAGTGTTTGCCAGTTTGTTCCAGTGGTTTACGTGTGATTATCTGTGAGTCTGTACCTGTTTATGGAATTTTTAAAATCTGCCTATAAATGTGTGTGTACTTTAGCATCTAATTATTAGAAAATGCTGCAGTAAAACAACATGAAAATCATCACAGAGGTACCTGGGGACATGTTGAACAAGAATATTGTGGAGTTTGCTGATAACAATTTGATACGATTTTTTTAATAGAATTTTAATATCTGCCTATGTAGAAATGAATGGGATATTGTAATGGTTTTAGCATCCAATTATTAAAAATTCTGTAGTGAAAGAATAAGAAAGTAATGATAAATGTATTTCAACAAAGGAAAATAAGAAAAAAAATAGAAACTTTCCCGTTTTTAACAACCTCCGTGGCCATTCGAGTATTTATTCCAGAGTTTACGAGGTGCACCTGAATGCACCATGAATAGTTGACTACTTTTAGTACCTGTTTGTGTTAATACTTGTTTTGCATACTGATTTAAATACTTTTATCGCTACTGTCATGATACAACATACGAGTTGGTAGATTTTAGAGTTTATTTGCTCTTAACAGTCAACACAATTATCACAGTTAAGTAAAGTAAAACACTTCAGTTGGTGACTTCTAAATATCTATTAGACCTGAAGGCTCAAATTAGGATGCTCAGGAAATAGTCGCCACTGTTATAGTTGTATGCCAGAGCCCTTCATGTGATCTGTGTGGTGAACCAAAGTGGGAATTCACTTTGGTCCACTACACCACATGGCTGTTCAAGGGTGCCTGGTTGTGCTGCAGCATGCAGTATGGGAGGAAGTGGTGCCTGGGAGGCGGAGTTCAGGGCCAAACAGCCCGTTCGACTCCGCCCTCCGCCTGCAGCCGAGACAGGGCGGCCGTATGAAAGCTTTTCCTAACGCATATCTCCATACATATGAAGAAAAAGAAACGCAGTACATTAATGACTGCAATTCAAGAAATGTTTCGCTTCTTGGATGGGGTTTCTTGCAGTGGATATCTGTTTAAAGGAGTTTCGAAGTCTGAAGTCACTTTTTTTCCAGCAGAGATGAATGCAGCTTTGCGCTACTTTATTCTTGCACGGATTTAACCGCTAAAACGCATTTACAAACTGTGAATGTCATTTTGGGAGGACTAGCTAACCTCAGTATCTAGTTCATTTTTAAAAAACCGTGAAAACATGGAATATTCTATCGTTTTGAACTGGAATTGAGAGCCTTCGAACTCCATGACCATGTAACCCAAAGGTACGGTATACTCTGCATTATACTAATGTAGCCTACTATCTGAGACTTTCTGATACAGCCTGACCATGGAATATAGGGTAACAGTGACTTAGAAGTGCAGCTTACTTTGTCCTATCAGGGAGTGTTAACTGTTTTCACAGGGAGACAGAAATGGATACCGTTAAGATAATAACCTATAATTATAGTCACGACGCAAAAGACACGAATGAACTATCAACCCATAACACGGGAGTCTGGTTGGTTCCATTCAACTTTATAACTCCAGGCTCTCTGTCTGAAGACACTTTTCCTAACCAGACATTTTAATTTGTCTGGATTAAAATTTGAACCCGCGAACGCGTTCGTAAATGTGAGCACTGGCAGCATTTAAAATGTATTGTAGGGGAGACTATGGGCACCATTATAGTTTTAAAAGCTATTTGAAGTAAAACAAGTTTCGTTGTATTTGTCATGCCAGCCCCGGGACTTTCTTCCATTGACCACATCTTGCTTCATTTAAAATGCCAACTACCAAACACCACTGTGACTAGTAATATTTCCAAGAGGAACGGATTGTCCCAATACATTCTCTTAAATATTACAATTATTATGTAACTAGGTATATAAAAGCAAATAACAGAAGGTAAATGAAACCCACTCAAGCTAAATTGTGTAGTTGCTCTGTGGTGTTGCCATTGTTTTTTTTATATAAAAGAAAGTGAATAATCGTGCACCAATTTGACAGACATTTAAAAGCAGAACGCATCAGATAAATCATTTATTTTTTTCTTTCCCCTCTGTCATGAATAAATGAGGTAGGTCGAATTGCTTTTAGATTGGTGTACCTTCTGCATTCCTGCTGGGGAAATCTCTGTTCTCTGTAACTCCAGTCAGTGGTTTTCTCATGCTCTTTTGGCTACAGCTTCAAAATGACTTCACTATGAAATAATGTGATAGCTTTTACATATAGAGGCTGCCATTCAGGCTGCACTGATCATTCCCAGCCTACACCTTCAGGAACCAAGTGATATGGAAGTTCTGCATACAGTATATCGCTTAACATACTACCTGGAGTGAGCAAATTAAACGTAAAGTCTTTGTCTGCCATATATAGCATGTCTCTGGCCCGACCATTCAAATGACAAACACACATTTTCTTACTTACCTCTAGCACTATCTATCACACAGATAGTTGTGGATTTTTTGGGCAGGTGTGGCGACATCTGCCACCGCGAGGGAATGAGATTTTGTTTGTTATGCTCACATCATTCAAAAATTAGTACAAGTTTGTTTTCAATTTCCATTGGAACTACTCTACCAGAGAAATAGTATCATAATATATGATAATGGTATTATTCTAGCTCTTGTCAATAGTAAATGTTGTTATTCATTGTAATAATTCTGGTCAAATCATTTCCAATTTCCACCTCTATAACTGTCTTTTATTCTTAAGTCCTTAAATCCACACACAAAGTGTTTTTGAAGTCTGTCACTTGGCTGCATCACGGACCTGATACGCTTCCATTTTATCAAATGTATCAATCCACACTGAATCAGAGACACACAAGTGTGATGCAGGTTACTACAGGACCCCCACGTTTTATTACATCCAGGCATATTTTTCTTTCTCTGCTGCACTTAGTTAAGTGTAATCTCCACAGACAGCTGTTTAAATCACACAAATCTCTCGTTTATATGTTGCAAACTTATTAACGGTTTGATTGATCAAGGCCCCCAGTGTCCCTTTGAGCTTGCCATTTTACTAGATTAAAATCAATGAATCAATAAATTAAAACAACACTGTTTTCTTCTTGTGTTCTCCTCAGGGAGTCTCCTAAAAAACGTTTTTGGCCAGTAAAGTTCTACTGTCAGTCAGCCTGGGGAAGACAGTATGGCTGGGTGGCCAGTTTAGCTCTGGTTTGATCTCCACCAACTCCCGAGAAAGATGTCTGTCTCTTTAGCTGCTAAATTATCCCCTATGTCACCAGCTAGTCTCTAACTGTGTCTGTCTGCTGTTTGCTGCTGAGCAGGTAGCAGACAGTGGCTTTCAGGGCTTTTTCACTGAAAACAGCTGCTGCTGCTGCTGCTGCTATAAACAGTGCTGATGAGAGCAGAGTTTGCCAGCCAGAAAACCAAAACTATGAACTAAAAGAGACCGGAAGGTTCTGTAGGGCTGCATAGTTTGTTATTCTCTGTGGGTTTGTCACTGTGAGGGACCCTTTTCAGTCAAAATCGTGTCATTCAATATTAATATAAAGATGTATTGATAAGTGGAGATTTCAAGCAAATTGTGCATAGGGCTGAGAGCCTCAGAATGATCTTGAAAAACACAATAATAATAATTACTGTATTAAGTGGGAACATAGTTTGTTTTGTCTTTGTCATGTTTTGGCATTCATGTTCCAGTCACTGTTTGATTGATGATTGACAAATGCCTTGTAGTTGATTCTCAATAATAAAACTTATATAGAACAGCACAAGTCTTTTACTGCGCTGAATGTGTACTCAGGCTTTGCTTGGTCTATCCTCAGGGTTTGTTTGTGTGTGTGTGTGTGTGTGTGTGTGTGTGTGTGTGTGTGTGTGTGTGTGTGTGTGTGTGTGTGTGAGAGAGAGGTGGAAAGGAAGGAGGGAGATTTGTGATCTTAAAAATCGGCTTCAAGTTGGGTTCTGCTGAAAACTTCAAGCTGTCAGGACCTAGCTGGGCCTGAATGTCTTAGGCTGGGTTAAGTGTGGACTTAAAGGCTAGATTCACGTGTTTTTCATGACTGTCTTATCATAAGTGGCCATATAAACAATGAAACAGGTTTGGCTTGGGGTTATCATTCCTCCTGTTCGTACCGGTAATTAGAATATCCCTTCCTTATATGCTTCCAGTGGAAGAGATATGGGGGACAATGTCCACAGTCCTCATTTTGTGCAAAAATGCATTGTAAAGTTGAACTGAGGAATAATATGAGGCTTCAGCTGTCTAAGTTAGACAAATCAAGTATCTTTCAAAGTTACAGTCTTTTTTTATATATATGTTCTTTTATTGCAATACATTAAAGATCCAGTGCTTCCACACAATGTCCAACATGTATTTGCAATTGTTATAATTTTTTGTATTTCATACACGCGATGATACCGACCGAAAGGAAGGGGAGGGGGGGATTAATAATAAATATATATCTACATAGACTTACATACATATATCTACATACACACATATATACATTTACATATATACATGCAGTACATACTGCACACATACTTACATACGCGCAAAAAAAACAACCAAGAATGGTGGAGGGGGCTGTGTGTGTGGTGTGTTTACGCCTCCTTATCTATATACTGTGAGTAGGCTTTATGATTAGTCCTTATAATATGAAATGTCCTTTTTGTGTTACTATCCCTCCACTGCAGCTTTTGTCCCCCATTACTTTGCATTAGGAAGGGATCTTCCTGACCAGTACGAACAGGAGGAATGAGCAAACAAAACCTGATTCAATGGATATATGGGCATGTGAGTGTTGTTTTAACAGACTTGAAAAAATGTGGACCTATCCCTTAAATCTGAGGCGTGTGCAGTATTTGTTCAGATAAATGCAAGTTTTTACAAGTACACAGTGCAGATTATCTGTTTCACATAAACATAAGTACATGACCCACTCCTCTTGTAAGCAGATATAAGCATACAGTATTCCTTACATGATTTTTATACATTCATAACCAATCATATCAGTTAGTTTGGAGCATTATGTTGTGTTAACAGCAAAGAATTGGTATTCATCTGGTACCTGACCAAAGTCAGCTGTTAATGCAGGCTGGGTATTCATACATCTGTTGATTATTTTTAAAGCCCACAAAGCATTTCCATAGGCACGGCACAGATACAGACCAGAGAACATGAGTAGAATCTGTAATCACTGCACTCCCATCACCCCATGTTTCTACATGTTGGTCCCGGACATTCTGTAGCCCTCCTGAATGCAAATACACACAGATTGGCCCCTAAGTAACAGAAATTAGGGTGAGGACTACTTGATTCAAGTTGTTTCAACTCATGAGTTCTGTAAACATAAGGAGTCGGTCTAGACCTGCTCTATATGAAAAAGTGATATGGCGCTATATAAATAAAACTGAATTGAACTGAATGACTCCACATACACATAGGAGCAAAACAGGAGGGCCTGGAGGAAAATAAGAGAAACACCTGGAGAAGCTAGTTTTGAAAGACTGATGTGGTCGTATTTGCATGAATACAGCAAGGTGAAAATTCACTACTCCAGTTCAAGACAGAATCAGCCTGCTCTGCTCCCTCTGCTCACTGCTCACATAAACTGCTAACAGCAGCTCACCACGGCCTGAAACAATAAACATCTCTAATCCCTGGTATGTTCCAGTGCCCCTGTCCAGCCCTGTCCTATTGTCCATGATTTATAACAAAGTTAAAAACTTGTAAATGGGAAATGCTGATTAATAAGTAACTTCATCTTGATGAAGACTCTCTTAGGTAAAACGTGCCAGACTTACTTCAGCCTGTTTGACGTGTAGTGCTTCTTGCACTTCTCTGCTTGTGTGGTGAGTTTTTCCTCAGTCACCAGAGTTTCATTGATGTGAGCTGTTACCTTACTTTGCTTTTTCATGGCAGCTGCTGGTTAATTGGTGGAGCATCATTCTGCTGTGAGTGTTGCTGTTCTCTTTCTGTTTTGGTCCACCACATACCCAGCAATTGTTGGATATTTGGAGAAGGTCCAAATGAATTTATGATGTTGTAGTTGTGTAGGCATTCCACAGGTCCATTTCGTGTCAGGTCCAGAGAAAAACTGTTTCCTGGGTTAGAGTGGAGGCAATGTCAGACTGAAGATGGAAATGGAATGTAACATGTTCACAATTCTGTCTGATATCAGGCAAGTAAAACTGTAGTGGTGTGCCACAAATGGCTCTTTGTTGGGGAAACACTGCATAGAATGAACAACCATCATCAGGTGGTTGGCCTTGATATGGCCTCATGATCGTGGCAGGATTGTAAGGCCTGATTAAGGCTGTATTCTTTTATTATATGGTGCGATTAGCGCAGGGTTGTGCGGCGGTGTGGGTGTGTCACTTCATGGCCATGCTGATTGTAGCACAAGTTGAAATACTAACCAGCAATTCCAATTTGAAGAGCGATTCAACGCCAAGCGACTGCACGGAGATTAACGTCTTTGTACTCCCTCGTGGCAGGCTTGGACAACTGATGTACAGTCATCATGGCGTCGATCCATCAGTCTCTCTTCCATCTTCACAGTTGCTCAGTAAACAGCAGAATGCTATAATGCTACATGGTGAACAAGGTTCTTCTTCACCTGGGTGCCTGCCAGTCTGATCGCCGTCGTGATTGGCGACCGCAGTGTGACGTCTGTTGCGTTTCTCCAAAAGTTGATTCTGTTTCAACTTTTCACAGCAGGGCCACTGCATTTTTTTTCGCCACCCCTTGCGGTTTCCACTGTCGCAGCCTAAACGTAGTACCCACGTTCAAATGAATGGGAGGACTGGCTATGGTGGCCAAACATGCCGGCAATCAGACCAGAAGACACCCACGTGAATATAACGTATTCACAAGCGCCTCAGGAATATCCAGTTCCCTTGTAATCAGCTGGACTGTGCTCACCAACTGCTCACATTTACTTAGAAATAAATAATTCAACAAAATCTTGTGTACCAAAACAAATTTATAATGATTTAGGCAGTCAAGTTTTTCTACTTCTTTAAGTTTTAGAAATTTGTAACACAATAAATGCCTAATTACTTGACATTTTGAACAAAATGTGCTGCAAAATCAATGTGTTGATATGGGGTTTCCAAAGCCACTTGAGAAGGCAGCTACAGAGTCTTTTAATACCAGTTACCAACAAATTAGGAAAAAAAATAGCAACTATATGGTGTAATTAAAATGTGTTACAGCAGCAACTGTTGGTTTTGCACCAAATTTTGGATGGTAAAACTGGGACACATACCACTAGAATGGATACCACCGGTGCTTAGACCTCTAATAAGCCATTTCAAACCTAATGCAATGTAACAGTTTGATTTATTAAGTGTTTATGAAGGCCTCAAAGGTAGCACTACCTTCATCCCCATCCAATTTCCTGATTATCAGCTGGACAGACTGATTACTGAAAATTAGAGAAGTTCTCACTTGCTGCTCACATTTACTTAATAAATACATTTTTTAAAAACTTGCGTTCCCAAAACAAAAATTAACTCAGTTTATTGGAAAATAACACAAAATAGCTCCCAATTGCATCAGAGCTGCTAATTCAGTCATTTATGGCAATAATTACAGGAAAAACAATCTTCTGCTGGGAATGATATACTGGACATACTTGCAACGTTTGTTATAAAAAGGAGACAATCCTGTTATGGTGTATTTAAAATGGTTCAAAACATGTTTTGAAAGTCAGTGTCACCAGCTGTGTCCAGACTACAGTGGACCACATTAGTGTTGTTTCCTCCTTTATTCTGTAACAATGTGACATTTGGGATGTACTGAAATGGGGCTTTTTCTAATCTATGGCCATATGGCGCCTAGCAGGGTAGAGGGGGAGGGATGGGATGAGACATGTAGGTCAGCCTGAAACATGGAACAAAGAGTGGGGAACTAATCCTTGTTGTCAAACTGTAAGGTAGAGAAATGTGTTCACGTAACAGTAAAGCACCGTTGAATGTGCATCCCTTGAGAAACATGGTGAGCCTTTGAAGTCCATGGATGGTTGTCTGTGCATTAGTGAATACAAAGAGGTGTAGTATGGTGCAGCATCAAACTCAGGGAGTTCTGTAAGGCACTCCATAAGTCTGAATTAAAATCTTATAGATGAGAGGAAAACAGAGACCTACTGTTGCATACATGTCACTGTATTGCTACTGTGATAACTTTCCAGGCTGAAACCTAGGCTTGCCGCAGTAGTTGGTGTTACTGGTGTTACACAGGGTTCGGGCATACATTGATTACAACTTGCCCACCGCCTCACCGTCGGTTTGCTTTTTATTTTTTATTTTCAAAGAAATAAAATCCATTTAGTTCTTTTTTGTGTGTCAGCGCCCACACCCATCAAATAAAACAAGTCTTCTAATACTAAGCGTGTTCAATCAATGCGCTACAATTATAAACTGAAAGTGTCTGCTCCTTACAGCAGCAGCAGCAGCAGAGTCGCAGCACACAGTAGCTGGAAACTCAGACCATCTCATATGATGCTACTCAGCCAATAAAATCTGTGCATTCCAATAAGCGTTGCAATTCGATTCAGTGAGTGAGAGAGATACTCACAGGGGAGAGACGAGATGAGAGACAACAGTCGGAGAGAAAAGTCATTTCACATGGCGTGCTCTGAAAAGAGAAAAGTGGACAGCGAAAACAGAGCTTCTAATCAAGAATGGACAGACTCTTACATGTTCATTCTTCCCACAGGCAGTTCAGAACCAGTATGTCTCATATGTTCAGAGACCGTGGAGATTATTATCTTTTGAGAAAAACATACCCACACATTATGATGTTCCAGACCTTTGCTTGAGGAAATATTCTCTAACTGGACCTCTTTGAATTTTAATTGAATGATCTAACGATCAAAGATCAAAGTGCTCTACAGATAGTGAGCGTCATTGATGAATGTCTTTTCTTGTAAAATGTCCAGTGTAATCGATAACACCGGTGTTGTCACGAGTTTATTAACTGGTGGGAAAATGACCTCACTGTGGCATCCCTAGTGAAACCTTAAGTATAAACTGCTGTACAGTATTTTTGTGTCCTGATAAGTGTTCAAACTGGGCTTCATGGTTCGTATTACATCTTAGCAACATTCCTATACCAAGGCAGCCCCCAGTCTGAATAAAGTCTAACACTGTGAAATCACCGTTCAGCAGCTGAGAGGTAGTTGGGAAGCAAGTGAAAAATAAAATACTTTAAGCAATTCCATAATCTTTCTATAGTGACGGGAGATCCTACTTATGACCTAACACTTCTTGATTACTCTAAGTTATCTATAGCATCAACCCAATATCACAGGAAAAGTAAAGTTTCACCTGGTGGTTCAGATGGCCTGGGAAGAAGTTGTGCTGGAAGGGGAGGGGGCAGCGGCTGGTCTGTGTTGATTCTCGTATGGGCCAGCTCTCTGGAGCTCTTGGGCACCTTTGGGGGCGCTCGGTCCCACGTGGCGACTCGGCTTGAGTCGGCTGTCTCTCTCTTTCGCAGCAGGCAGTAAGACGATAACATCTTCGTACAGCCCCTCTTGGGTGTGCTGGAGATGGTGGCAGCGTTTACCAGAGTTTGTAGCAGTTCTGACTTTTCTAACTTTTGTCATGTTAGAAACGCAGGCTTTGAGCAGCCACACTGAGCAGGTCTCTTGTAGAAGGTTTCTGTATCAGAGTTGGCTGGATGTCGGCCTTCAGCATGTTTGGTGCTGCTCGGGGATTCAGCTGAGTTCCGGGCAAGCAGGCCGGCAGCCCGCTTGCAGACAAAGATCAGGAACCCAAAGAGCATAAAACGAGATGCAAAGAAGGAGAGGTTGATCTTTGGGCTTCTTCCTGTTTTGTAGTCTTAAATTGGTCAGTTGTCACTTAACTTTCCATTAGTGTCATCCTCGCAGGGCCTGTTTGTGACCCAGCGGTCATGTGAACAGCAGAATCAGGAAAGGTTCATTCATTTCTCAATGACAGGTAAAATTGTTCATCATCATGATCATCATTATCATCACATATTTTTTTAAATTTTTAACAGGTATTATTCCCACAGTTTGGAAAATTGTAAATGTACGGCCACTTCATAAAGCAGGTGATCCGGGTGACAGGCCAATTCCAATTGTTTCCTACCTTGCAAAGATTTTTGAATCCTTAATAATTAACTGGTAATCTGGTTTCAGACCTGGGCAGAGTACCATCTGGGCTGTCTCTTTGGTTGTGAATTATATTGTGACTAGTTTGGGTAAAAGTCAGTATTGTGCTGCTCTGTTTCTCAGATCTGTCCAAGCCTTTGATACGGTAGAGCGCAATATGTTATCAAAGTGTCTTACAGTTTTGACAGCATTACTCTTGGCTAGTTCAGAAATTACTTACATAACAGATCTCAATGTTTTCTGACTCAAGTTGTACAATTAAATCAATCAATATTAACACAGGGGTTCCACAAGGATCAATTTTAGGACCTGTTCTCTTTATAATCTATATTAATAACCTAGGCTTGTACATTGATAATTGCATTTCTATGTAGATGACACTACATTATATGCAAATGCAGACGCAATTGTGCATGCACTTAATACACTGCAGCACAATTTTGATTTTCTACAAAGAGCCCTCAAAAAATTAAACTGGCTTTAAATGAAGAAAAGTTCATGTTTTTTAACATGAGGGGCATGCAGCATCCGCCACTTCATGATTTACTAAAAAGTAGTTTCTCTGTTCTCTGCGTGTTTGACTGATGGCAGAGGTCAGCTCCTACACACACACACACACACACACACACACACACACACACACCACTAGGAGCACTATGTCAGACTATAAAACTTGTCATTTGCTGATGTCAATAGGTGGTCCAACAGACTTTTATTTAGGTCTGAACATGATACATCTGCCTGTCAAATTTCATACATCTTGGTGAAATGTGCTGCAGGGGCTACTCTGTAGGGGGCGCTATTGAGCCATTTTGCCACACCCATGCGCGACACCCATAAAATATCAAATTTTTCACCACATCTGATGCATGTGTAAAATTTCATGAGTTTTTGAGCAGTTTTAGCCCCTCAAAACTGCGATTAAATATGGAGAAGAAGAAGAATAATTCCTTCAGTTTTCAATAGGGTCCTTGCACCGAGGTCGGTGCTCGGGCCCTAAAAAGTTTCCACCTACATGTAACTTGGAGTGTGGTTAGATAGTAAGTTCCATGCCAATGAACTGATAAAGAATCTCAAACTCAAACTTGGCTTCTTTTATAGAAATAGGTGTTTCTCTAAAAAGGTAGGAAAGAGTTGGTCCAATCTACATTTCTACCAATTAACTATGGCAATGTAGTTAATATGCACACATCAGCTTAATTCCTGAAGCCACTAAACCCCCTATATCACAGTTCCATTTGTTTCATTTCTGGTGATAGCCACATTGCCCTTCACTATACTCTATATATAAATGTTAAGTTGACATCCTTATCCCATATGCACGAGAAACACTGCATCCTTTTTAATTCATAAAGCCTTGATTAAAAAGCTACCTCCATATTTCACCACCTCCTTAAGTATTAAGATTATGTATACCCTTACATGTGCACAGTACAGTCTGCTCCTGAAAAATCCTTAGCATAAAAACCACCCTATGGCAATCGGCTTTTAATTTCTGTGCAACAGATGTATTTGAAATGGACTCCTGTGGATGACAGTGGACAAGTCTTACTGTAAAGCTGTATCAATCTGTATTCTGTTACAAGTGTTAGGCAGTGAGCCAGAGATTATGTGCAGAGGGGGAAGGGTCCTATTTAGAGGGATTTAGGTCATTAGTGGAAATGTCATGTTAATACTGTTGTTATTTAACTGATGTGTTGAACTGATCAGTTGATGAACTGATTCTGTTTGTCTCTGTCTGCCTGTCTGTCTATGGGCCTTTTTTCCTATCTTTAATCAAGAGCATGGTCTTTCACTTTGAGAGCATGATTTATTGATTTAATGTTCAGATTTTGTAATACTCTCCCTCAAAACCCTGCTCTCGCACTCAAATAGCCCCTGCTTGCACTTGGATTTGTTCTGCATCTGCTCAAACTGGATGCTTTCTTTTACTTTTTCCTTAATATATATACCGTATACCAGCACCACGTGCCACGTTCTAAAACGGTTTCTCCGGTTGGTCCAATCTGGCACTGCTTGAATAAACTCTGAATTGACTTGGGTTTGGTCCAATCACAAACAATCCCTCCCTTTCAGTAATCTGAAATGTTATTGTGTTTTGTGAAGTGTTGTTGTGTTTTGACCCTCAGGGCCACCGTAGTTTTCAGTGTTACAAGCTGTGTTGTTTAAAGTCGTTACTAGGCTATAGAATCGGCCTAGATTCTGACGTTACACCTGCTCCTGACTAGGCGTAAGATATACGCCCGGTCTTAGTGAGAGGAGGGCATAAGCCTAGATGGTGCAACTGGCGTAACTATTAGAATTGGACTTAGAATGCCAAGTTATTCAATTCAATTCAATTCAGTTTTATTTATATAGCGCCATATCATATCAAAGTTATCTCAGGGCACTTTTTCATAAAGAGCAGTACTAGACCAACTCTTTATGTTTACAGAGACCCAACATTTCCCACCAAGAGCAAGCACAAGCGATAGCGGCAAGGAAAAACTCCCTTCTAACAGGAAGAAACCTCCAGCAGAACCATGCTCTGGGTGGGCGGTCATCTGCCTCGACCGGTTGGGTTGAGAGAGAGGAGAGGGAGAGAGAGAGAGCATGAGGAAAGCGAACATGCAGTAGCACAGTGCAGTTCAGTTCTACATACAAATGTAAAGCAACAGTAGTGGAAGTCGTATTAATGTTAATACAAGTAATACTAATAGCAATATGGTATATNATTCAATTCAATTCAATTCAGTTTTATTTATATAGCGCCATATCATAACAAAGTTATCTCAGGGCACTTTTTCATAAAGAGCAGTACTAGACCAACTCTTTATGTTTACAGAGACCCAACATTTCCCACCAAGAGCAAGCACAAGCGATAGCGGCAAGGAAAAACTCCCTTCTAACAGGCAGAAACCTCGAGCAGAATCAGGCTCTGGGTGGGCGGTCATCTGCCTCGACCGGTTGGGTTGAGAGAGAGGAGAGGGAGAGAGAGAGAGCATGTGGAAAGCGAACATGCAGTAGCACAGCACAGTTCAGTTCTACATACAGATGTAAAGCAACAGTAGTGGGAATGGTATTAATGTTAATACAAATAATACTAATAGCAAGATGGTAGTAGTAATACTAATAATAAGTCCAAAAACAACAATAGCAGCAGCGGCTGCCGAGCAGGAGCACGGGGGCAGCAGGTGGCCCGCACCACAGATCCAGGCTCCGCAACCACAGATCACGACTCCGTAGCTCCACAACCACAGATCACGGCTCCGCAACCACCAATCCAGACTGCGGAGTCTGGATTGGTGGTTGCGGAGCCGTGATCTGCAACCACGGGTCAAGACTCCACAGCTCCGGGGGAAGAAACACTCGGATAAAGCAACAGAAGGAGAGAGAGAAAGAGGAGAGAAAGG
>LKNJ01006018.1:0-19745 GCA_002120245.1 Maccullochella peelii | reverse complement strand
ATACTCATCTCTAGTAAGCCCAAAGGTGTGTTCACTACACAGGTGATTAACAAAGGCATTCAAACTTGAGTCTTACAGGTAAAACATGGGACTAATGTAGCTGTTGTAAGAGTTTATTGTGGAGCGGTAGCTCTGCAGGTGTGCTGATCTCTACTGTAACTGGGAGGATATTTCTCATAGTTGAAGGTAAGATGAATTGAAGTATTTATAAAAACGAAAAAGTATCTAAAAATGATACAAAGCAGGAACCAAAAGCACATGACAAATTTAAATATAGATGCCCCCCGAAAAGTTGAAGATCTAAAAAAAAAAAAACTGGACTAATTCAGCCCTGGACCTAATGGTACAAAAATGAGTTTGAAAGAAGGAATCTGCGCAGTATTGTAAATAAATGAGATGTAATCAGATTATCTAATAAATTATCTAGATTATCTGTCCAGTCCAGCAAAGATTTTAAGGTGTTAAATGATTTGTAGGTGCTGTTGAGTTGGGAGTGTCTGTCCTGGTCTTGAGTCGCGGAGGGATCCTTATCTTCCACCCACTGGCCCACAGTGCCCCCCGGAACCTCGCATATGCCTCTTTCTATCCTCCTCCTCACTGACAGATGTTCTGCCCTGTGTAGGGGGGTCCTCACCACTGACCTTTCATCAAGTTGTGGTTTCAGTTAAAATTGAGATGTGGTTGAAAGCTTAAAAAAGCTAACAAGTGGACCTTTGATCTTAGATCATTTTGAATGAATTAGACATTATAATAAACACCTCTTTGATTGCAATTAGGATCAAAGCTATTAAGGTTCACAGTACACTTCACATAATAGTTGCCAACAATTCAGATTTTCTGAGCCCACTATGGTGGTTACATAGAATGTTATTTAACCTGGTTTCAAAGATCCATTTATGGCCAACTGTAGAAAAGAGCATTAGGCTTCTGTACAGTGACGGAAATTAATGAAATGGAACAATGTGTGAACACCATGTATGCAGTGTTCATATACAAGGTAAAAAACTTTTGGTTTTTTTCATTGCCTGACAGACTTTCATGCATCTGGCACTCTAAAGGAGATTGTAGTTCAAACCTTTCATTGACGGTCTTTCAAAGCGTCTGAAAGCATCAGTGGATATGAGTTGTGCAGAAATCACATTATACGCATGCATGCATGCCATTACTGGTGGAATAAATTGTTTTTCTCCAGGCTGTTTTGCAATGCAATAAACTGATGAGCGCAAAAGGAGTTACAATCGATTTGGTGAATTGATCACCCTCTGGCTACTGCGAGGATGTAAACAAATCCCTGAATCTTTTTGTCTGGGGAGACTGAGGCTGGTATAAATGATTTAATATTAAATCAAATGAGTGGGTTGCCATGCCTACCCTTTTTTATTTTTTAGATAGAAAACTCAGCAGAGGTAAGTCACTGGAGGAAAATTTAAACTTGAATTAAAATTGAATTAAATTAAATTGCTGTACCATGATGTTAATCTACTGCATGTCACTGCAACATGGTTAATACTTTTATACTTAATGCCCATGGGACTCAAACCACTGACCCCTTGTTGTTGTTGTGCTCTTTACCGCCTTTAAGAGTCAACAGTCTCTGTAAGCCACAACTGGCCGTGTTTCCTCAACCTGCTATTAAACTTCATTGAATCCCACTTTAAGACCACATTGGAGGACATTGTTATCCACCCTCACTACCGCCCCAATCATTTACCCTGTCAGCCAGACAACCCAATGGCTCAATGAAGATTAATTATGATGCCGCTGTCGACAGGGTGGCCGGGATAATGAGATGTGCCGCATGGCGAGGTGGCGGTGCATCGTTTTCCTCCCTGTCAAATACAGCATCCTATCTTATCTCCATGCCACTCTGCAAAAGGTCCACCCTCCCATAATGCCCCTCATCACAGCAGATGGTGAGGAGAGACAGGATACAATATATGCCAGTAAACACACTGGTGGACAACATGTCAACAAACTAATTATTATGTTTGTGGAATGCAAGTTTGGTTCTGACCCTATCTGAGTGCCGTCACACTGCCGAAAGGTAGAATTAAAGCTGGAAAAAGAAGGTGTTTGCTAGTTAGTTCAGTGTTATTTGGTGAGAAGATGAAAGGGAACAGTTTTAATGTTTCTCCTAGAAAAATAATTTTCCAGCCGTGACTTTTCCAAACACAGCAGTTATATTGCTTCCTCGTAATAGTCTGTGTCCTCATTCTTCAAATATAGCAATATCTTTTTAATACTAAATTCCCTTTAAGGAAGCATGAAAATCGTGAGTCTGCTGCTACCACTACTGCATATGTGCCATTTATTTTGTTGTAATGAGTTTTTACTTCTCACTTCCCCCCTGTATTGTTTTATATAAAGGCTCTTAAAACCCCTTCTTTTAGCAAGGGATAAGGTTTTGTTTCCTTAATACTAAAATCTAATGTGATGTAGCTTTTCTTCCATTAAAACATTTTTGGCTGATAAAGGATCTGCAGTAATGTGTATATATAAGCATTCAAATGTTGTAAATGTGGAGCTTGGAAGTATATATATTTCAAATATAGGGTCAAACAGAAACATAGCAAAGAACGACAGTATCAATATCAAAACCGTGCTGCACACAACATTACCAACAAAAGAAAAGAAAAAAGTCATGGTAGCACAGCGGTACGGCATTAGTCAGTTATGATATACGTGTTCCTAGCTGAAACATTTGTCGACCAATCAGCTGGCAGACAGCAATTTTAATGATTAATCATCCAAGTCAGTTTTAAAGGCAAAAATGCCAAACGTTCTCTGGCTTCAACCCCCAAGTGTGTGAATGGTTATCTAAGACTTCTATGATAACAAATTCAATATCTTTGGACTTTGGACTGGTCTAAGAAAGCAAGACACACATAAACACCATCCTGGGCCCCTGGGAAAGTACAACTGGCATTCCTCACTACCTTCCAACATCCTATGGACCAAATGATTAATCAATCAATCGAGAAAATAATCAGCAGATAAATTGACAGTGAAAACAATCTTTACAACCAGGTATGAATACATTTCATTTGATTTAGTTTTGTATTGGGGGATCCGACTGGATAATTGGGTATATAAATGACCATCTCCCTTTAAAGTAGCAGGCAATCTTCTTCTTCTTCTTCAGTACAGTTGGGACTTTTCTTTGGTCCACTGGAACAAAATGCACCATATAGCTAATACAGAAGAACAAGCTTTGTTATGAAAGTGTACTGTCTGGGGGTAAAATCCAAGCCCACAGAGTACAGTCCAAGCAAAAGCAATCCTGGTTGTATCTAAATTTCCATAAGGAAGAAAGGACACAGTTTCTTCATATACTGTTGTAGTACCTTTTAATAAAAGGACACACACCAGAGAAGAGGTCACCCCACCTCTTTCTTGCATTTTATGCAAGGAGGTGAGATACCGATGATCTCGCTGCGAATGTGAGGTGATTTCTCCTTTGTCCAGCTCAACTCTACCTCCCATGTGTTAATTATTTTATCAATGTCCAGATGGTCAAGTAACTTCAGGTAAAATGGCAGTTTATTCTTCAACTTGGAAACAGCAGTTAACTAAACAATTTTAACTGAAGACCCACATTGTTGCTTGTAAAAAATAAATGCATTTATGAATGTCTTTTGAAACTGTGTTGGACATAGCTCTGTTACGTCCCCATGCTTTAACGACAAAGTAGTTTGTCCTTGCATTCCAACATGACCCATAATGAAATGAGCTGAGTCACTGTTCTGTAATCACATGTCTGAGAGAAGATATTTGGTTACCTCATCAAGAATGCTCAGTGTCCATACACTGTTTGTTTTTTTAAGCTTTCATCTGATTGGTGAAGAATTTTACCAAACTAACTCCACAAAAAAATACCTGAACATGATTTCGAGGACTAAAATGTTGTGTGCTGGTTTATCTGGTCATTGCTCAAGGTTAAAATGACACTTGTGTTGTCACGTGTTGTTGGCAAGCTTGATTAATAGTGTGCCTGCCATAGGTGAAAGTCAAGGCCTGAATGTCTCTATGGTAATAATGATTCTCTCCAACATCTGGAGCAAGGACACTATCCTGACACCGTATTCCAAAGCCAGTGTATGTTCTCATAGTAAACAAACAATAAGGTTGTCAGAAGAGCTGGGAGACATGAGACTAGCTTAATTCAAAATGTTGAATAGTCACTTATTATTATTTACTTGTACACTATGTGGAGAGTGTATGTCTCAATGAACCATCCATCCATTATCTATACCGCTTATCCTCAGAGGGTCGCAGGGGGGCTGGAGCCTCTCCCAGCTGACATTGAGCGAGAGGCGGGGTACACCCTGGACTGGTCGCCAGTCAATCACGGGGCTGACACATAGAGACAGACAAACATTCACTATGAACCAGAAAGCTAACATTATGCTAGCAAGATTCAAAGTCAATAACATGCCGTACGGTTGACAAACAAAATGTAAATATAATTTGACAGTGTGTTTAACAACAAGACTATCTAGCTATCCAGCCATGTCACTGTCCCCAAATCAATATCAAGATTTTCACGAAGAAATGACAGGCCATGTGTACTGTAGAGATTTGAATAGCGAATAGGATGTAAAATGATTGCTTATGTGTTACAAAGTATCAGTAAGTTCAGTGGGCCAGTGTACTTCTTGTAGCTTGTGTGTTACAGTCACCATCCCGTGGTGTTCAGAGGATGAGGCACTGAAGGACGTGTTGTAAATAAGATATTCAGATAAATTGTAAACGGAGGCTTTCTGCGTCTCTGTTGCTATGGTTACTCATTAGGCTGTCACTTTACTATGTAGCCAGCGCATTCAATTAGAACGGTGAAAAGATAGTTTCACTGGAACTACTTAGTAGATGTCCATTGTCAGGAATTAATGGACACCCTGCAGCCAATCAGAATCGAGTATTCACCAAGACCATGGTATAACATAATATAATATATATATCTAAAATATATCAAAGCAAACCCAAACTTTCTGTTTTGGTTTAGGTTAATGCAAAATGTTGTATTAAATGGTGTAAAGTGAGCATACTCAAGATTACTCTAAGCCAGGAGATAACTGCACTACTGCTATATTGACATAAGCCACATTGCAGCAGTACCATAATCTTATTACACACGCCTTCATGTGTTAAAGGATAATTAAAGCTTGAATCTCTTTGTCGTAGGTTTGGCCATCAGCTCTATCAGTACGGATAACACTGTACTCACCAATTTAATTGCTAAGATCAACAAACGTTAGTGGTCAGATCATTTCAGACAGGTTTTTAAAAAATGTTTTTGAAAGAAAAAATGAAGGCCAACAGTAAAATTATTACCCAGACTATCTGTTTGGGTAATAATAAAACTATCAGTCACAGTTTACAGACTGACCTCCAGCTTTCACCTTGTGTACTTGCTGTAGTTTTGTGCCCACACAGATTTCCTGTACAATGAGAGATTCCTATCGATATTTCGGGTGCACTCACTTTCAGTTTTACCTCCAAATAAAGTGATTTAGATAATCTGGCTGCTTTGCTTACAACCTATCTGATCATCTGACTCTGGCTCGTGTTTCTTGCCAAGTTGGACTCTTTTTAGTGGTGTTGCCTCTGGTGAGTACGGTATCATAAATTATCATTATCATAAACGATAGGAAATGATAACCAAAGCTACAAAAGTAAGACCAGAGTTGTAATATACTGGAATTATCCATTAATGCTCGATCCAAACCACCAGGACTGAAACCAAGAAACAAACTTCATTCATTGGTATTCATTATTCCTGTTAAAGGCACCCTGTGGAGATTTTGCCCACTGGTGGCACTACTCAGCAAATGGTCCCCATTTTGATTGTACCTTCTGCTGTACTCACATACGCACAGGGATGCACACGTAGGTTCATGGGCACACAGATGACGCAATATGCATTCCTGCCATTCTAAACAAAGGTTTCATTTGATTCGCTGAATGACAGTTGGTAGCAGTGACACACCAAGAAACGTAGCAATACGTAAGCAAAAGGAAGAAGACGACTGTTAGCTAGCAAACATTAATGTAAACAACAAACCATATTAAAAATTGTGGAAGAAAAAGCATTCAGTATTTGTGAGGAATTCACATAATCTATTTGTTTACAAGACAACTGCACAGGGGATCTTTAATAATTTTATGAATAAAAACAACCCAAATCTTACAGAAACTTTTGGACTCATTTTAGAAATCTCTATACTACAGGCTGAAGAATTTTTACATTAATTTGCCACACTGTACAAAGGCTATACAGAAGCAGGAAAGGGAGACAGCAAGCAATACATTCATCCCACTGCCTGTCAAAATCCTCCTTACTGATAAAATGTCTGGCTGGCCTTATTTTCATAAAGCAAATTGTACTAATTGTAATACTGCAGATAAATCAATTGATTGCTTTTCACTGGCAGTCCTTTCCTGTTTCAGCAGGTAATCCAGGATGGGAAGTCTACCTTTAACTGACTTTTTTTTCTTTTAATTAAAAAGCTCATTGAAAGGAGATGGATTGGCTGATAACATCACTACCTTTTTCCTGACCTCAATTTGGCTCTGCTCACCTCTGCAAATGAGTCTGGAGAACCTGCCTGTGCATGAAAACTCACTTTGTTATAACCTGTCAGATTAATTCATTAAATCTGGCTGAGAGTTTTCTTTCCTTAATGTTCTGGATTGCTCACAGTGGAGCCTGGAGTGCACGGACAGTGGGCGGTGTTGACTATTGGACATGGACTTTGGTGAGTGGTGAAAGTGAAGAATGTTGAACTGTGAAATGTAATCTAAAAGACACTGATATGTTACAGATAAAGGTGAAGAATGTGAAAAACATTGAAGATCTTCACTCTCTGCAGGCCTCTGAGCCCATGGCAGCTGCAGTTAGTATTAGCAGATTACTGCATGGCAAAGGTGGGACGCTATCATTGTTTTGCAGGTCACGAGCAGTGGTGGTGGAAGTATTACTTAAGTAAAAGCAGCAATACCACACTGTAAAAATACTCAATTTACTCATAAATTAATACTCATAATTATCAACAAAAATATACTTAAAGTATCAACAGTAAAAGTATACAGAAAAATACAATACAGAAAAATTGACCCTATAACAGTGCATTATCTTCTCATCATATAGTTTGTATGAAAAATCCTGGAAAAGTAACCATTAACCACATCTGTCAAATAAGTAGAGCTATAAAGTGGCACGAAATGTAAATATTAGTAAAGTATAATATAAGTATAATGTAGTATAAAATAGTAAAGTACAAGTACCTCAGATATGTACTTTAGTGCTCAAGGAAATGTACTTACATTCCACAACTGGTCACAAGTAAGTCTCAATACTTGGCTATGAAGTCCTGAGTCAAGACCCAAGTAAAGACCAGCAAGTCCCGAGTCAAGTCTGACTCCTAGACTAGTTTCAAGTCCTAAAAAATGATTTACCCTTCACCAAATGTAATGCTATTTAACAGCAAAATGTTCAGTTGTGCCTTGGTATAGTATTCCTGTGACTAAGGCTGGGGTTTAAATGTGTATTATAATTAAACATCTACATATTAAATATCTAATTAAATTTGTTTTAAATTATTTCATTGAAATCTATACTTTTTTGTTGGCTGTGAAGACAGCTGTTTTTGGTGGACACACTTTATTTTTCACAAGCTACTGGCTCTAAATACTGGTCCTGGTCCAGACATACTGAGTTAATAAGCTTAAAATACTGACTTGACATGAAAGCAAGTTGAACTGTGAGAGGCAGACAACTGACACTGACGTGAAGTAGCTAGATCGTTTTACTAGAGAAGACTCACCACTCTGTTGGTCTTGTTGAAGTCCACACAAGTATTAGAGTGACGTTACAGAGTGATGCTTCTTTTACCTCACAAATGAACTTGGGCTGAGTACAGACACCAACTTGCACCAACCAGCTCCTTCTGATATAATTTCCCCCAGGAAAAGTTTGTCACTTAAACCAGCCAAATATTTAATTTAGCTTTAAGATAGCTTACATGAATGTTTTCATGTCCAAGGAGTGCATTGTAAAACGCACCTTTCCCACCTGCTTGTACAACGTGATCGGCTGCTGCCTCTTGTCGGACTGATTCAAAGTATCTGTAGTCAGGAAAATGAGGAGTTAATTCACTGCACACTTTTTGTAATATCATTTGAAATCTTTGGGTTTGGGGAGGATATCAAGTCATTCCAAGTCAGAAGGTTTGGCTGGCACATTTCTACGTTTACAAAAGTCCAAGTGAAGTCACAATTCATGTGTTAACTTGACTTGACTAAGATTTGCAAGATTCATGACTTGAGTCAGAGTCACACCTCTGCAGCATTAATACGGAGCTTGGCTTTTTAATTGTACGCTTGCATGAATTGAGATTTATTGAAATTAAAGAACCCCCCAGCATAGCAGGGGGGAGAAGCAGGGAGAGGGAGAAAAAGTGTTAAAATGACAGTTTTCACTGTTGTATTACTGTCATGCACTGCAACTCCTTGCCCTACTTCCAATATGGTCCTCCACACACACACACACACACACACACACACACACACACACACACATAGCCCCACCACTTTGGGAAACAGGCAAGCTGCGCCTGCTCGATAACACACTCAGAAACATGAGAGTAAGCAGCACTTCAACCATGCTCAGAGCCTCCAGTGCTAATGTGATGCATTCATCCTGTATCTCCTGCTTCTGTGGTTCCACTGTGTGTTGAAATGTCTCAGATATACTATATCATGCTGGAGAACACCCCTGGGACTTGACACTGTGTTATCTAGACACAGTAAAAAAAAAGAAACTTGGATCACACCGTTACTTTAATATTTATTTGATTATTATTGCATTATTATTTACACTACAACAAAATGTTTTGGATAATTTATAAGAGGTGGAAAAGTCTATGGTTCACACACCTGAAGTTGTAGCTGCAATCCTCAGTATTCTTTTATTAATATACTGTATCATATACAGCAATGATACAGCAAATAGTGGCCTGTGGGCCAAATCAGGCCTTCAAACAAAAATATTTGTCCCCCAAATCTATTTTTTTTCCTTTTAAAGTTTGCATCAAACTTTAACATGTTTTTTCATATGTCTGCTGTAGATAACTATAGAAAAACAAATCTTGTGTCATTTCCCATTAATATGACTGCTTATTCGCTACCATATCCACTCTTTTCCCTTTTCCTTACAGCTGAAGATTGGGTGCTTTGGGTATGCATTCAAGTGATCGAACGTAAAACACACGGGCCGTGAAGTCCTCACTTTTCAGAATGCAAAGATGGTCAGCCGCAGCGCGCAACTTGCTCTCATGAAGGAAATGTATTACCTGGTCATGCATGTTCCAGAAAGAGCCCTCCCTTCCTTAAGCAACACACGTCGCTGTGCAGCAGGAGACTGCTGTGCGCTGCATCCTCTGATTCGTTGGGTGCTTGATGTTCCTCTGACAAAGTTGATCAACTACATAACTTTGTTCATAACATCATCACTTAATTTTGCACACTCCGATGGATGAGACATCAGTCATATAGTTTTAAATGAAAATTAAAGAGCTGGGCACTGCAGTTTTTAGCAGGGATAATACATAGCACAAAAAGATTACATAAATTAGACCGACATATGTGCAACAAATACAAACAACAACAGGACAAAACAGATAATGTGACTGACATAATAAAAAGGAGGTTAGATTGGATTTTGTATAGCTGATCTATAGTGGTTTATATTAATGGGGAAACTACTCATATATCGTATTTGTTTCTGTGTATGTGTGAAAGTGAATTATGTAAGTGTGTTTTGTATGTGTGAGTGTTACGAGGGTGTGGTGGTGGAGTGTGGTTGATTGTGCTCAGCTGCAGAGGAGAGAGTGGGGGAGTGGCTCAGGAGTCAGTGTCAGCGATCTGGGTGGCCCAGGTGGGAGCGACCTAGTAGCAACCTTGCTACAGAGGGAAATGTGTGTAATAGTGCAACAGTGTGGCTCACTGATGTATCTGAATCATTTTTGGACAACAGTGGAGTACATCGTGGTCTACAAGAGGAATGAGATATATCAAGTTGTGAGTACACATGCAATACTTGCTGCTTATGATGAGTTAGCAGATAGATATCAGTGGCTACATTGGCTACAGCTGAACCCTGTGGCTTGTGAGGATTTCTCAAATCGCTGGGCCACTGCTGTATGTGCAGAGTAGGGGTTTCTGGCACAACTTCACCTTCTTCCAAGGTGCATGGAGAAAAAGAAAAGTCTGAAGAGGTAAAAAATCCAGCAAAATTGTAGTATATAGAACACCTTTATTGTTAGACTGACGCATTTTGGCTTGTGGCCTTCGTCAAGGTCATCACGCTGGAGTTTTGACCTCCACTGCTGTATGTGACCTGACCAATTGTTATAGAAAATGCGTGCAGGTAAGAAGAACTCAACGGGGAGCAGATTTCATCTTGAACTGTGGCTGTTTTGGTAGCAACAGGCAAACTATGAGCAGTACGAAAGACCCATCGATGAAGTCCCATTTGAAAAAACGTCACCAATCATACACACAACATCACTTGCAGTCTAACCACATCCAACAATGCAAGAACACAAACAAAAAAATAGACTCATGTCCCCAAGTCTGTTGCACCAGTGCATGATGGGAAGCTTCTCTATGTGCCTACCCTTCTAAGGACGCTTCAGTAACAATTGGTAGCCATCCTCCGAATTTTACGAATTTGACAGCACATCATACAGTGTATTTAGATCTATGCAATTATATATATATTATAATAATATAGCAGCTTCAGATTTAGAACTTTGTTGATCCTATACCCTGTATGTATAAGATGACCCCATTTCTGTCTAAGATGAGTAATGAATCCATTGTTGCTCCATCTGTACCAGAGTGCTTTATCTCCCTAGGTTTGTTTGCAAAGATTACAGCGCTCCCAGACCAACCTTGCAAGCCTTTTTATGCTATTCTCTTAATATTCAGTGTCCTGAATAACCGCTGAAGCACAGCATTCCTCCCTGCTTTTATATGACAGAAATGTCAAGTGGTCCCGACTCCACACTCAAAGCTAGGTGATATATTATCTCTCAAATTCAGCCTTTGGGATATTTATTAGAATATTTCGCTCTGCCAATTCGTCATGTAAATGTTGTTCCCATCCGCCAAAGTGCTTGGTAAAATATTGAATTGAGGCACAGCATGTACTCCATTTATTTACCTTGTCAACAGATGCATGCTGAAGTCAGTCAGGTTAAATAAGTTTAATATCCATGAGGCCAAAAACACTGAAGATTGGAAATCAAGCTGAGTTGGTCCCAGGACCCAGATTTTGGCAGGATATATCAGGCTCACCTTAATTTGCAGCACTGAATGAGTAGTTAATAGGGGGGAATAAATTGTATATTGTATGCATGTCACATAGAGTGATGAGCATACAGTATAACACTTGTCAGTGCTTTCTGTATTCTGTGTTCACCACTCCAATTCTTACTGACAATGCTGTCATGTGCCAAGTAGTAGCAAGAAAGTTCTCCTTGTATCAAAGTCTTTTTTTCTTTCTTCCCTGCTGCAAAGTCTAACTTTTATTTCATCATTTCAATGTCACAGTTGTACTGGTGAGGAGAATGATTATGTGTCTTACAATGATTGTTTCTTGGTGCTGCTTGGCCTGAGTTTGCATCGTTAGGAGAAGGATTTGGGCATGAGTAGAGTCTTTTTGTAAGCTACCCGGACACATGATGGAAGAACTCTGAAGTTAAAAGCAACTGCAGTAAGGCCAGCTGTTTTTAGCTCAGTTCATCTCATAGACTACACAAACCTTACAGCTCTGGTCAGAAGACTGAACACTCTGATTGGTTGGCTTGGCCATGCCATAGGCAATAGTGAAGTATGTAGAGCTACTGTAGACTGCTGTTCAGATGCTCAGACCCTGCACCAGTAGAGACCTCAGGCTGACATGCAGACCAAAACATAACTTATTTTGAAGCTCACAGAGAAGGAGTTATGAGGGGATTTACTTCATGCCCTGGCTTTCAACCCATCAATCTTTCTAGGCACTTTCCAGCTTTTGCACTTGTGTAGCACTTTGTTATAATACTGAAGTTTAGAGTTTTTATGTTTGTTCCCAAATCTTAAGGTGATTTTTGCTAAACCTAACATAATATGTTTGTACAGGTATTTGTTCCTTCTGGGTTTGGTTTATAACAATATCCAGTAGCTGGTGGGTACAGAGGCATTTAATGCTTTTCTTTAAAAGGGAGACTTTCAATTTTGTGCTGTTGAAGATAATCCACTTTGTTCATGGTGACAGCAGTTGCTATCTTCTTTAAAAGAAATAATAACTTCTGCCAACTGCGAGCAAATGACGACAACAGTACTTGGAAAATGCCAATCAAACTGCAGTGGGGCAACAGGGAACCAGGGCCACCTGGCATCAAATTGGTACCATCCGCTTTCATTACCAAAAGCTTTGGGCATGCATTGTTGTTTTCCCACGTTAGAGGCACTTAACATTGCGAGCGTGGGGCTGTACCCACATAGCGAAATTAAAACACCATTTAAAAACTATTCTATCCAGCCACTGACCTTAAATTATAGAGCAACGGAGGATTTGTTTATGTCATGCATTAATCCAGAATTGTATTAATTTCTAAATTACTCAGTACCACTAAAACCACACTTTTTTCTGCTGCCTGCAGGTGGGGATTTGCCCAAAATGATCCGTCGCCTCTATTTGTCATCAGCTCAGACCATTCAGTTAGTAACAGTTACACAGTGTGGGAAAAAGCAATTTTCTTAATCTGAGATGTGGTGAATAAAGAGCTGGGGCAGAGTGGGTTCTCACTGGTCTCCTGGGTGATGGAGTATGACAGTGATAAATACTCTTAACACTGACATGGCTGAGCACCATCCCAAGTGCAAGCTGTCACACTAGCACAAAGATCTAAAGAAAATAAGGAGTGAAAACACAAAGTGTACAGGAGGAATACATACTATGTGCTGTATGAATTAGGATTGATTATGCAGCATAGTCATATACCTGGTTTTACTATTCTTGAAAACTTTGCATGCAAAAAATTGTATCACTGCTTGAATAAAGAACAACATGGCAGCAACTGGACACCAACGGATAAATTACAATGGTTCATTGCCAAACTAATAAGAATGAATCACAATAGTTTAGGCTTGTTGCAAGGGTTTAACGTGGGGAAGTGAGATCCTGGTATGTCAAAGGAATTTTTGCCAAAATCTGCTCGGGTTTCCAGGAAAAAATACCTGCAGGAACTTTTCAGGGATTTCTCCATTTATGTTCATGTGTGTCTGTGTGCACTTGTGTGTTTGTGTACTTAAGGCTATCCTGTGGAGTTTTCCTCTTCACTACATTTGTTGGCACATTGTTACACTTTTGCTGCCTCACTGCCACCAACTGGTGATCAGCAGCATAGCGTGAAATGAGCAGCTGTAATTCATATCATGTCACCTACCTGTTTGCACATGTGCATGTACGGGTGCACAATACAAACAAAACAGGGACCCACCCTCAAAAAAATTGCTACATAGCACTATGTGATCAAAAACTACTATATATGTATTGAAACAAAGGTGCCTTCTCCAAACCTCATTAACACATGAAACTGCCATAGTTATAGTCCAGCCGTGAAATGTAGGTATTACTCTAATAAAAAGTATATAATAAAAGTGTATAAAATTCTGTACATAGAAAAATTATGCAGGCAATTTGCTTAATCAGACTTGAAGGACGGAGGCTCCATCCGAATACACAGCGGCATTCAATAAGTGGACAAGTGGAGTGCAGATTATCGCCGTGATGTTACAACTAAACATCCAAGAACAATTCTCCTGTTCCTCAAACCACAGAAACAACACACCAATGGCTGTATGCAACATAATTTCCGTCTCTGTCACTCCACACAGTCACATGAGGTCAGCACTAAGATGGGGTTACACTGCCTCATCCACTGTGTAGACAGTCCTGGGTGGTTCCATGGAAAAGCTCAGGTAAGCCGCTGTGCACTGCTCTTCAGTGAAGGTGGGGAAGCTAAACAACCAGTTAGCCTTCATCCTTGAAGTCTTTTCTCTTGTAAAACCAAAAAATACTGTTCAAAAAGATTACTGATAAAGTAGAAACCTCACCTTTGTGTCATTTGTCGAAGTTTGTTTTTCAAAAGTTTGTTTTCCGTTGTGTTTTGCACATGGGCTGAACTGTGCCAGCAGTCCCGCTTCTGATTCAGCAGAGTTCAAACACTTCTCTCAAACTGATAGTGAGCACTATCGCTGCTAGAAAGAGAGCTGGAGCCTTGGAATCCCGCAGCTTTCAAGCTCTTAACCTGAAGGACATACAGGAAGTCACAGTGTGATAAATACTAGCTGCCATTCCATGTTTCTGATGCATGTTGCTTCTGTGGCACAGAGTGGAGTTAAACAAAGGTGACCTTTGTTTGAAGTTTATTCATTTTATCTGTGTTCAGGCTGGTTTGGTTCTTGTCATGTTTTCCTTAGATCTGCGTTATCCAAACCATACCCTGTGTAATTTCTTGCTGAAATGTATTGATTAACTGCCAACAGTGATTAGTGTGTGACTGTCAGGATATTGTACGCTGGTTCCACCTTTAAAGAATCCAAAAGCACACTGTCGGGACGAAGGCTTATTTCAGATGCAGATTATGACATGAGATTAGCTGCTCTATAACACAGTACACTTTATGGCCTGTTTTTTTAGTGCAGTTCAATTTCTGCAACTGCATATCATCAAAACAGCACATGGCACAATGCTACAGATAGTGAGTGCATTTCACCAGAAGTAAAATCACATGGTGCTGTCACAAAGAAAGTGTCAGAAATAGCGTTTGCACTTCACTTTCTTGGAAGTCGTAGAGGAAATGCTTTGCCTCTCTTGACAGGTTAGCAGGTGAGATACAGTATCATTGTACTTGGTATCTATTGGATAGTGTTGCTTTGTAACCAAGAAGCCCTCTAGCACGGTGCTGACAAACAGTGAGACCATGACTCGGCATCTTAAAGATCAGCAGCACACACACAGTTTTGTCTGATGCAGCGTTTGCTTCAAAGGAAAGAGCAAACTGGCTTACCAGGTGTGGACGAGATAAGAAGATTACGTTTGTCCAGTCAAAGAGATTTATATCTAGATATTATATCTCTCACCTTTTTGCATTGGGAGTATTGATGGAAAAACAAAAATGGTGTCAAGCATGAATGAAATCAGCGCAGGTGTACAGAAACTTGAAGAACTATGTTGAAGAAGAACATGAATTATCAAACTGAAATACACTGAACTGAATTCGGTTTGTTATTGGTTGGGAGCTGGATATTCAAAATTGGCTCCTCTATATTTAAGATGCATATCTTTGATGGGAATTTTAACTCCTCATAGCACATTTCACAGCAGGGGACAGCTAGATTCACTGAATTCCAGCATATGAAAATGTACACTATCAGGAACATAACGGCCTGACAGCTCAGTGTATCACTGGAGGTCTATGAATAATGATCTGATGAAGAAATCACAATGGCAAATAATGTTCCCTGACGTGTAATGAGGGTTGCTCTAGTTAATGAGGCTAAACGGAACAGAAAACACAGACAACACAAACAAAATGATGTTGAATCTAGACTGGAGGAAAATGACTCTCTTCTTTTGTGAGCAATGCAGAATTTTAATATCGAGAAGCCAGAAGGACTAGGTATAAGGGCTATTGGGGGGGATCATCAGCTTTCCAGGTCTTTTGAATCATGAAAAGACCTGGAAAGCAAATAGATACATAAATACAGACGGGTTTTCAGTAGCTTGGGGCCCTGTAAGTGAGATAGATTTATTTATAACACTGCTCTGTCACTGCAAATGAAATAAGGCGGCATAATTGATGTCAGGAAGATAAAGAGTTTGAGATACGTCCAAAAATGGGCCTGGTCTTCAGAGAATTGTTCTGTTCTTTCATCAAGCTTTCATCAAGCTTAGCACAGTAAGAACAGCTACGACTCCACATCCCTCTGGGTTTGTTCCAAGAAGCAGGTTTACTGAATTAAGTGGAAAACGCTAAGTAACAGTTTTTAAAATGTTTTCAGCAAGTTATGTTCCACACAGGAAAACATACATTTTTTTGTCTGTGACTGACTTTTTGGCAAACAAAAGGAATATACATTTGTTCATGCACAGCCCATATAACATATTATGGGTGAAACATTTCCTTTATTTGATTACTGAGGAGGAGTTGATGATTTGGCAGCATCCAGCACTGTAAGAGCTGGTTTGGGCTGATTGGCATCAGCTGTTTCATACTGTGCTTCACAATTATTGGCTGATTCACAGCTGTGTGGCTAGTAACATCCAATCATATTCATGCAGGTGTACAGCATGGCCATTATAACCTGACACTCGAGCAGACATTGTACTTTTTTATTCATCAAGTGTATTATGTTGCCTTGTTTGCCTTTCTGTACGGATCAATTGACCGGCCAGACCTTGGGTGCTCACATTGAACGCAAGCGTGGAACCTCAGGTTGGTTTGTGTCTGTGTGCAGTGGAGTTCGGTTTGAGTCTGTATCACAGCACAGTCTCAGTCATGACTACAGTTTTAGCCACAACATATAAAATATTACTTCAATAATATTAAAACAAGCTCACTACAGTTTATAAAGGATCTTTTGACAGCTGCTGTGTGGGAATTCAGACTGTGGAAATGACTCCTTCAAACTGCATGCTCATGCGCTCATGCCAACGTTGTTTGCTGCCGCAGCTCCCTCCACCACCCCAACTGTGGCATTTTTGGTATTGTTGATTCAACAAAGATGCATTTTCATGTATGTTTATTAAGGGAGGGTTAGCTCTCTCAGCCGAATCCTCTTTGCATCATCCACCAAATTGCGTATAAACATTTGCTATAAATGGTCAGTTCCTTAACGTGGCTACATGTGTGGTAATATCAGCTCAAGTCAGAGATCATTAGCACTCTTTGCAAAAGGAGATTATATAGAGGAAAAATTTAATTTAATTTTAGCATCCTGAGCAACAATCTTACTATGGTTTGCTGTCTTTATGGGGTACATTTCAGGAAAACACTAGTGCAAGGAAGTTTGGGTCCTGCAGTTGTAGTTGTTGCAGTCTCTTAACACTATAGGACACAGCAGCCATGCTCTGTCATCCAGCAGTCAATCTACTCAACTCTGTATTTCCTGCAATATAAACATGCTTCCATAGCCAAGTATGATGTAAATGCTGAAAATCATCTGTCACTTTTCATTGGAGACATGAGCAGTAAACTTGTGTATTGAGCCCTCAAGCTGTCCTTGTAGTTGCAATGTGACAACCAAGTCAAGTTCACAGGGTGTTGAACAGAATAGAGAACCTCTGTGGTCCTTTTCAGCTTCTTTCACCTGACATTGTACCTTTATTTTTAATGTATTTTATTTTTTTAATGTGTACACACAAGACAGCAATAAAATCCACATAATGAAAAACAAGACATGTGTCAGGAGAGGTCATGAAGACACAAGAATACACAACAGACCTCCCCTCCCTTAAGGAGAAAAAAACCCCTCCTCATCATGTTCAATAATACCACACTGAGACACAAGCATTTACATGAAGTGTTCAAACCACTGCCATTGAATCCTTTTATATTGAAAGTGATGGATTAAAAAGAAAGCTTTAAGGTTGAATTAAAAAGAAGTTTTATGAAAAGACACTTTTTCATTTATACAAGAAAGACATACAAAAAAAGAAACAGACAGACATCAACAATTACAAAACGGTACAATGATACATTATACAACAACACATAACATAGGAGGGGGGGCATACAGTACAGTGCCTCACAATTAATTATTCATTTCATTATCTTAGTGTGTACTTGAACTGTATAGGGGGAACCAAGGTTTAAAAATATACTCACATAGGGCTGCTCAGTACTCGTCTGCATTAATGGCAGATACTCAGTACTGACACACATTTCCAAACTTGATCCCAATTAATTCCAGAATTGTACTTAATATCGCTAATCATATCAGCTATTTGTTCCAGACCAATAAGATTGAACAATTCAAGTGACCGTGTTTCTATTGAAAAACATTTCAGCTTACAAATCTTCCAATTTAACAAAATTATTCTTTTTAGCAGCCAAAAAGGCTAGGCCTACTATTGTACTGACTTTCTTTGACTTTATCTGTGCAGCCCTATACCCTAACAAGCAAACGACAAGACAAGGAGAGAGATTTATATTCATCATTATTGAAACCGACTGAAACACTTCTGTCCAAAAGGACATGACTGCAGGGTAGTGCCACAGCATATGAACTTCCTACTTGTCCACAAACGTTGCCAGCGAGATCAGAAGAGCTTGGGTCTAGGCTTTTTTTTTTTTAAGTCTGGAGGGGGTGATGTATGCTCTGTGAAGAATTTTCAATTGTACAACTCTGACTGACTTGGAAATTACTGTTGGGTCCCTCAACATTCTGTCCCAATCTCTGCAGAGGTGATTGAAACCTCTAAATCTTGTTCCCATTGGGACAGAGTCTGAATGTTGAGATTCGAGGAGGAGTGAATCAACATCCTATACAGATCTGAGACAGTACCTCTGTCTGACGCTAAAGACCTGAATTGTTTATCTGTCTCATAATTATAGTTTTGAGAACATTGGTTTTAATTGGGCATATGTAGTTTGAAATGATTATCACCAATTAAAAACACCTGCAATATCCCTGTCCCTTCAGATATCGCATGCTAATGGTTCTAAAGCTAAGATAAAGAGCAATATAGACAGTAAGGGACAGCCTGGTCAGGTGGAGTGGTAAAGCTGAAAAGGAGTTGCGATAAGGCCATTGCTCTTATATTTTAATATATAATATTATTTACATGATTCATTATTATTGACATGATTTGTTTCTCTTGTTGTGTAGGACATAGGACCTATTGGACCAGATAAAAACTGGAAGGGCATTGGCATCTCCCTGCTGGTTATTGTCTTGGTGCTCTCACTCATTGGACTGTCCATTGTCCTGCTGTCAAAAGGTGAGGTTCCCTACAGAGCCCTCAGTTTCAACTTGTTATTACTGTGTTCAGCATCACTTTTCTCTATATTACATCAGTATCCTTTCATAGTTTGCCAGTGGTGGTGGAAGTATTCAGATTAGAAGTAAAATTACTAATGCCTCACTGTCAAAATACTCACTTGCAAATAAAAGTCCTGCATTGAAAATGTTACTGAAGTAAAACTATGTAAGTATAAGCAGGAAAATATATTTAAAATGGTTAGAATAATTCAAAAAGAAAAGCAGCAAATCCTCACATCTGAGAAGCCGGAACCAATAGAACTCCTGGTTTTCCAGTCATTTATGAAAAATCTTTACATATGTAGCGTTATTAGTTTTACACATTAGTACCAAATACCTGGGTCTTAATATGCATGTCTGTAAATTGAAGTAGAGCTATGACACTCAACTTCGGCTATCAGAAATACTCAATATTTATATTAAATAACAGAATTTAACAAACATTAAATTCACCTCAGGGCACATGAATATGTGCGGGATCAAAATAATGTCATAACCATACACAATAAGATTTATAAATGAAATCAAATAAACTAAACAAGCTTAGAAAGAACTAAAAATCAAATCAAATGAATACACAGCGATGAACAATTAAGAGACGTATGAATGAAATTCGGAATACAACGACAGACAATTAATACATGAAATGAAGA